>BQNB010005898.1:0-28431 GCA_026074375.1 Tanacetum coccineum | reverse complement strand
TCTCTGTGTTCGACGACACAGACCACAAAACCAATATAACCATCATCAAAATTTCCAATTAACACTCTCATTCATCTTTCAAATTACTATTCCACTAATCCCCATCATTCTTTTCAAATAAAATCCACCATGAAATTTTTTTATGAAGATTTTAATTTTTGAAGATTATTAATATTAGGGATTTGATCTAATTAAGGGTAATTGGAGTAACAAGGGTTTAATAATAAGTGTATAAACAAGTTTTGGTGCAACAACAACGAGTTTGGGTCATTGTTTTTGGGTTATTTGTGGATCGGCTAAAGATCAAACCCATAAGGGTTTGATTGTTTTGATAATCTAGCTATTGCATTGTGTTTTGTAAGTCTTCTATTTAGTTTTTTACATTGATTTGAATATATATTGCTTGGATGTATTTAGTATTATATCGAGAATCCATAGATCGAATTGCATGTGGTATTTTGAAGTATACGGTTGATTAAGGATGTTTAGTAAAGGCGTTAGAATAGTTTGATTGTGGCGGAGATGGTTGCGAAGCTTAAAATTGACGTTTTGAAGGGGTTTAAAGCTACCCATTTAGTGCAGAAAATTAGTAGGTCGATTTCGGATAGGAAAAAATTTTAGAAACTAATGTTGGGCGTAAGTATATGGTAAAGGATGTCCGTAGCTTCAATTCGATATATTGATCGTTTGATAACTCTTAAAAATGAACGTTTGGCGGCCATTTGAAATCTAGAAAATTTATAAAATTCCAATCAGCTTTTAAATAAAAATTAAAATTTTCTCAGAAACTAAAAAGGGTATTTTCGTCATTTTCTGTCGAGTTTCGGGTCTCAGGTAAAACTAAAAAGTTGTTTAGAATGTCGTTTTACTTTTTCGCGAGGATAACTAAGTCTAAAAATGCGTAATGACGGGTCGAAAAGCTTAAAATAAAATCAGCATTTTTCATTTTTTATAGATGCATCAGATCTGATATAAAGGTATTTTCGTTATTTTCTGTCGAGTTTCAGGTCTCGGGTAAAACTAAAAAGTTTTTTAGAATGTCGTTTTACTTTTTCGCGAGGATAACTAAGTCTAAAAATGCGTAATGACGGGTCGAAAAGCATAAAATAAAAGCTGTGTTTTTCATTTTTTTTGTAGTTGCATCAGATCAAATATAAGGGCATTTTCGTCATTTTCTGACGAGTTTCGGGTCTCGGGTAAAACTAAAAAGTTGTTTAGAATGTCGTTTTACTTTTCCACAAAAATAACTAAGTCTAAAAATGCGTAATGACGGGTCGAAAAGCTTAAAATAAAATGTGCGTTGTTCATTTTTCTGTAGTTGCATCAGTTCTGATATAAGGGCATTTTCGTCATTTTTTGTTGGGTTTCGAGTCTCGGCTAAAACTAAAAAGTTGTCCGAAACATCGTTTTACATCAAAATGCTTTAGAGTTTGAGTCTTGAAAACTTAATCTTGCGATTCGTTTTGGACGGGTCAGACTTAAGAAAATTAATAATAAAAAGTCAACATGGCGAAATTTTTAAGATTAATCAATTAGTGTTATAGCAAATGAATAGGCGTAAATTATATTAGCTAAAACTGAATTTGCAACTAATAAGTGAGTCTTTCACTTTCGTTCGCATCTAGATGTCTTAATCTTTATAATGGGTCAAAATGGGTAATTTTCATTAAAATTACATATTAGTCGGAATGGGTTAAACTGAAGTTAAACATAAGGCGGATCATTTTAGTGGGTATAAATAACTAAGTTTGGCGCACTCATGGATTCTACGATATAAGATTTCATATATGTCGGAATATATATATTTTGCATACTTATGCATTTTATGCATTTTTCTTATAAATATACTCTTATACGCGCACCATTATTATAGGTCGCGGGTGAGACGTTGTCGTCGTTCTCTCCTTGTTGAATTTCTTGTTCGATGCTTCATTGCTTCTCGGTGAGTTCATAGCCCCACCTTTTCTCTTTTAATGGTTTTTATAAACTGTTTTCGGGGTGAGAATACATGTTCGTTTTACTAAGTAATCTTATTGATATCTACTACATAAGCGTTACATGACTATTTTTACTAAAACTTTTACTTGCATACTGCATGATTTCTAAAAACATGTGTGTTACATGGTTGTTTTCTCATGAATTTACTAAAGCTTGATTTGCTTACTACATGATTCGAGGTCATTTAATACCTATATATGAAACCGTGAGTTTTGAACACATTATTGTTTTACTTTGGACACAAGTGCTTTTCAAATTGTATGATATCTAGATTATTGCCTGAATATAATTGTCTAAGTCCCACTACTGCCACTTTAAGTCCCCTTTATCATGAGCTGTTAATTGCTAGTGTAGCGAACGTGAATGTTGTGAATAGATCTATTGGGACTGACAATCCCTGTCCGGGTACGCAACAACTAATACCAACCAACGGACGCATTTAACATTTGAATTTGAGGTACTATTTGAGGTGTTTGGCCGAACACCATACTTTTTTTTTGATGGGGCACAAATCTGATTGGGGTTTGCATATTGTTAAGGTTCGGTGTCATGAGCTTAGAGCAATAATACATATTTCTTTTAGACTTGATGATTTTGTTTCTCTTGTCTACATTACTTAAGTCTTGTGGTCCACAATTGAACGTTTCTTGATTTATTGAATCACTACTTGGATTTCGGAACTAATACTTTTAAATGTTGTAACGCTACTTTTCTTACTGAAACATTATTCGAGTTATTTCAATACTGCTTTTACTTAAACCTATGAATTCACCAACATTATTGTTGACGTTTTTGCATGTATTTTCTTAGGTTATTATTTTGCTAGCTGGGTATTAGGAGCATTCGAGTCGCGCGGATATCAAAACCTTAAAGACTCAATTTTTTTTCACATTCGATAACCATTTATCTTTAAATATATAATTGAGTCATGTTTGAACTCTTGTAACTTTTGTTAAATGGAAATTATTGGTATTGGATTTACTCTGATATTTTAATCGAATGTGCATTTTTTTAAAAACGTCTATTTTGAGGTCGTTTTCTGTAACTTGTGTGTACGAACTATAAAGTACCACCCCAAGTGGTATTCCGTTGTGTTGTGATTTTTGGGGGTGTTACATTAGCCTCGTATGTTATAAAGAAAGCAAGAAGAAAACTATTAAATTAATCAAACAACACATAGACATATTGAATGATTAAAGATAAATAACCTTACTTGATTAAAACATGGATTCAAGGTAGTACAATAGGGTTTTGAGGCCTTAAAAACGACCTATAAATCTATTAAAACGACTAGGGTTCGTCTCCCTAGTGTTATACAAAATTATCCTAGAGTTACACACTAAAACCCTAAAAACAGATTTATATTTATAGAGTTGTCGACGCGACGGCGTCGCTTTGCAATCCTGACGTCTTCGCCACGTAGACGATTCTAGATCCTCTTTAAGTCGGCCACGTCCTGACGTTGTCACCATATTCCTGACGCCGTCACTAGGTTGATCACGATGGCGTCGCTTTATACTTGCGACGCCATCTTCAACCACTGTTTGCAAAAGTTATCATAGGATTTGGTGTAGGTCCGTAATCTTGTTCGTTTCTTCTCCAAATGGCCCAAGTCAGTGTATTTCCGCCAATAAAGCCATCCAAGTGCTACAAAACCTGAAAAAATGATTAAGCAGTAAATCTGGCTATTTGCATGATGTGGGGGTTAAATGACTCGAAATAGTGTATAAAAATGACCTCATCAAATAACCTCTACACTTAGGATTTGCTTGTCCTCAAGTATATGTCTTTTATACCTAGTCAAATAGCAATTTGAGGTTATTTATCATAATATTTAAAAGCATTTTACAAAACAACCTTCTAGGACTCGTAATTAAAAAAACATGGAATGGTATTTACTAGCATCTCACATAAGTGTTTGGGATTCTCCTTTCTATGGGTGGTATAATAAATTATAACATATAATGGGAACGAAAATCAAACTTCATTACTTTCATTGCATATAAATTTCCATAGGTTTGGTAAGAGGGAATCCAAACCCACCATCTCTAGGCGCAAGTATTTTTCATTACTGTCAAAGAGGTCTTTTAAATGGTTGTGGGGTGTAGGTGTAAGATAACATTAACGGAAACGAAAACGGATGGGATACATTTGGGTGGTGACTTTGGGTGAATTTGGAGTGGAAGGGTTAGTAATTTTTATACTAATACACGTTTGGTTTGTTCTAAACCAAGACTCCGGATAAATATACTAAGACTCTACACCAATCTCTTTCTTTTTTCTTTCTTGACTTCTATATAACATAGACATAAGCAAATGATAGCCCGTATATTCACTCTTTTTTTATATACATTTTTTTCGATTCTTTTCTTTTCTTTTTCTTATTTTTTTCGTACACTTTTTACCCATCATTGCTTAAACATATAATACATCATGGGGGTTTATAGATACACCCCTACACTTGAACTTTTACATACTCGATTATTTACAATCTAACTAATGACCCGATTTGAGGTGGATCAAAATAACATGGAGCTTATTGAGCTCTATTGGGGGTAATTCTCAATTACATATTCCCCAATTCTTATAAGTTAAATACTACCATGAATCCCAATGTCCAAAACAAGGTTAAAATTTACAAGAAAAGGATCTTAGCAAACCGTGTACTCAATAATTAACCTGGATTAAAATAATAATGTACTAAAGGTGAGTGCATACCAAGGTAGGCTAAGGCGATTTGGGTGTAACGATTGGTTTAAGGGTGACAATGCTCTTCATTAATAGTCCGGCTTAACCAGAAAATTACGAGAACCGTGAAAAAGGATAGGCTCGGAGGGTTGTACTAGGGGTATCCTACACTAAAAATGAGTGCATGGCAAGGGGTGTGGGATAAGTATATGATCGTGTGACCATTTTAATAACAATTACAGGTTAAAACTGGGGTCAATCCTAGTGCTCTTTTCTAGCAAATTCTAATACCTTACTATGCGGTCGCGGGATTGCATCACAAAAACAAGTTCTAGAATATACTACCAGGTACACTCTATAATTTAAACCGATACAATGCTCATGAAAAGGCGGACTAAGACCATACGTAATCACTTCGTAACGGAAAGAAATTGACACTCATATGAATGCATTCGAACCTTAACCGAGAATTGCCTATAAGTACCAAACTATCTTGGGTATCAATAATGGATACCCGAATTTCTAAAGATCTAAAGGCGAACCTCATATTTTTCGGGGTGGAATTTTGAAGGTTTTTGATAGTCATACGCATTTCTATCCATGAGACGCTATTAATACTTGGTTTTCGTCGGTATGTGTCATAAAAAATTTAATTTGGGTCAAAATTACCTTTTTATGTTATGTTTCGATATATTACCCATCATTTTAAGAACAAATAAAATGGCAAATGAAAGAATAGTTTCTAAGGCTTATTTTTTCCTACACTTAATTTGAACATTGTCCCCAATGTTCTATAGAAGTACCCGTAAAAAACGAACAAAGGGATAGACAAACAGGAAAAAGAAAAACTAGGACTCCCCTGGTTCGCTCAATATGGAGAAAAACATGCGATAACGTGTTAAATCGTCCTCTAAGAATCATCCAATGAAACTTCCTAAGAACTTCCAAGCTTTTTCTCGTCAAATATAACCCGTAATCAAAGACAAAGACAACTACACCAAGCATAAAATCGGCGGGATATTATAAATATAACGAGGGTATTTAGGGGGTTTGACTCTATGAAAGCAGTAAAGATAGGATGAGAGTAATGATGTAATTATAGGTTTATACAGGTTTACAAAAGAATTACAAATTTTAAATATTGCACATTTTATTTTTCAGAAATACTAAAAAAATTGAATTTTTACATTCCTGGAGACGCGACGCCATCGGGTGTTAATCCCGACCCGTCTCCAGCGTCTGTCTCCTTCTTCTCAACGTAACATGGTTTTGATCTCGTGCCTTGTTGTGACAATGCTTAAGTAGGCTAATTTATAATTATCTTATTGAAATGAATTGAGACACCTCTTCATTTGAATAAGGAAATTATAAATCACTGAACCATAAATATCTAATTCTTATTTACATGGGTTAGGACGCCTTTGGATGTAAATAACGATTTGTAAATGAGTGGGCTTAAGTGTATGACATTCATACGAATAACTTTCTTTCGATTTGTAATCCATTTGTACGAATAATTCATTTTCTTCATTTATATAATCATTATCATTATTATCTTCATACGAATGAGTCTTTAGGCTTCCTTCGGTTTGTAATTTGTTCATTTGATTATTTCCAAATGTGTATCCGACATGGCGTGCATCTCTTTTAACAAGTAATACGTTAGTAAGAATCATTCATTGTCTTTACTCTTCTAATGGCTATCAGCATTGCTTTGTACAAATGGCTATTTGAACTTCTTTCGACTCGTAATATATTATATGGATATTTTTTTTTGTTTATCGACTGTCGCAAACCATATGGAGATAAGGCGAATTGAGCATCGGGACGACGCTCCCTTAAGGTGGGAAGACTGTAACATCTCGTTTTTTACTGTCAATATTAAATCTCGACTCCATTCCTATTTTTGTCTTGAATAAAATTTTTGTGTTTTACTTGTTAGCCGATTTGGTGAAAATCATTATTTTAGTTATTTGTGTGTCGTGCTTCGGATATTTATCCGTTAAGCGTTCTGAGAAATCCATAATTCCATATTTTAGCTTCGAGAGCTCATTTATTCTTATTTTTGTACTTTTTGACTTTTCCCGTGTTTCTGGCCGAAACTACGTCAAAATAGTGTTTTTATAATTTAAACGCGTTAACTAAACAATTAAACCCGAGAACTAAGTAATACAAAAATTTATTAAAAATATATACAAAAACCAAACACCCCTTTTTCTTCCATTTTGCTCCAACAAAACCATAAACCAAACACCCCCGTTAGAAGTTATTAGGCATGTGTGACCAACTATAAAAGGGTTTGACCCTTCTTTTAAAACATATAGTAACTGGTATGTTAAAATCCAGTGTCCTTCTTTTCCTCCTCTCTGTGACCGACGAGAAGAAACACAACCAACACCACCATAGCCAAAAATCCAATTAATCACTTCCAATCTACTCCAAATGATTCCTATATTAATCTCCAATTTTCTTTTCTCATAAAATCAACCATGCAAGGGTTTTTACAAGATACTTGATTTTTAAGATTTTGTTTTATAAAGGTTTCTTTGATTTTTGATGCAATTGGTGATACAAGGATTTGATTACAAGTATTTATGCAAGATATTGGGTCATAAAAATCAAGTTAAGGTTTTGATTTTGGGTGTTGGGGTTTCGGCAAAGGATCAAACCCAAAGGGGTTTGTGATTTTTGATTTTTTCTTGCATTCCTAAGTATATGTAAGTATTTTGTTTACCTTTTTTGTTGATTAATTTTATTTTGTATGCATGTGATTAATTTTTTACTTAGAATCCATAGATCATTGTGCATGTTGTGTATTGAGGTTGGATTACTGATTGGAGATGTTAGTGGACGGAGATAGGTTAGCTAGGTGTATTTTAAAGCTTGTTGGGTGCGAAAAATAATGTTTGGTAGAGTTTTGGAACGGGTCGTTTTGTACAGAAAATTACGCAGCAGGTTTCGGGTATTGTAAAAACATAGAAACTAATTTTTTTTTAGCTTAAATTATGATAGAGCTTGTTATTATGAACGTTTCGGTAGGTGGATCGTCCCGTAACTCCTAAAACGAAGTTTTACGGCTAAATGAAGTTTAGAAAAAGTTTTGCTAAAAACTCAGCTTTTTGTTAAATAATAAATCTGCGCAGATTCTAAAAAGGGCATTTTGGTCATTTTCTGGTCCGTTTCGGCCTTCGGCCGAAACACGAAAGTTGTTCGGAATGCCGTTTTACCTGTTAGCGATGATAACTAAGGCTGAAAACGTGTGTTAACGGGTTGAAAATCTTAGCATTAGATTCTACATTTTAGTTAGAAAAATAAATTTTCTGCAGAAATTTGCAGGGGTATTTTGGTCATTTTCTATTGGGTTTCGGATCTCGGCTAAAACTAAAAAGTTGTCTGAAACGTCGTTTTACATCAAAATACTTAAGCGTCCGAGTCTTGAAAACTTAATCTAGCGGGTCGTTTTGGATGGGCCAGACATGGCAAAATTTATAATAAAAAGTCAACATGGCGAAATTTTTAAGATTAATCAATTAGTATTTTAGCTAATGATTAGATGTAAAGTATATTAACTAAAATTGAATTTGCAACTAATAAGTGAGTCTTTCACTTTCGTTCGCATCTACATGTCTAAATCTTTATAATGGGTCAAAATAGGTAATTTTCATTAAAATTACATATTAGTCGGAATAGGTTAAAATGAAGTTAAACATAAGGAGGATCATTTTAGTGGGTATAAATAAGTAAGTTTGGCGCACTCATGTATTCTACGATATAAGATTTCATATATGTCGGAATATATATATTTTGCATACTTATGCATTTTCTTATAAATATACTCTTATACACGCACCATTATTATAGGTCGCGGGTGAGACGTTGTCGCCATTCTCTCCTTGTTGAATTTCTCGTTCGATACTTCATTACTTCTCGGTGAGTTCATAGCCCCGCCTTTTCTCTTTTAATGGTTTTTATAAACTGTTTTTGGGGTGAGAATACATGCTCATTTTACTAAGTAAACTTATTGATTTCTACTGCATAAGCGTTACATGACTATTTTTACTAAAGCTTTTACTTGCTTACTACATGATTTCTAAAAACATGTGCGTTACATGGTTGTTTTCTCATGAATTTACTAAAGCTTGATTTACTTACTACATGATTTGAGGTCATTGAATACATATATATGAAACCGTGAGTTTTGAACACATTATTGTTTTACTTTGGACACAAGTGCTTTTCAAATTGTATGCTATCCAGATTATTGCCTAAGTCCCACTACTGCCACTTTAAGTCACCTTTATCATTAGCCGTTAATTGCTAGTGTAGCGAACGTGAATGTTGTGAATATATCTATTGGGACTGACAATCCCCGTTCGGGTAAGCAACAACTAATACCCACCAACGGACGCATTTATCATTTGAATTTGAGGTACTATTTGAGGTGTTTGGCAGAACACCCTACTTTTTTTTATGAGGCACAAGCCTGATTGGGGTTTGCATACTGTTAAGGTTCAGTGTCATGAGCTTAGAGCAATAATACATATTTTCTTTTAGACTTGATGAATTTTTTTCTCTTGTCTACATTACTTAAGTCTTGTGGTCCACTACTGAACATTTCTTGATTTATTGAATCATTACTTGGATTTCGGGACTAATACTTTTAAATGTTGTAACGCTACTTTTCTTACTGAAACATTATTTGAGTTATTTCAATACTGCTTTTACTTAAACCTATGAATTCACCAACATTATTGTTGACGTTTTTGCATGTATTTTCTTAGGTTATTATTTTGCTAGCTGGGTATTAGGAGCATTCGAGTCGCGCGGATATCAAAACCTTAAAGACTCAATTTTTTTTCACATTCGATAACCATTTATCTTTAAATATATAATTGAGTCATGTTTGAACTCTTGTAACTTTTGTTAAATGTAATTATTGGTACTGAA
This sequence comes from Tanacetum coccineum, assembly GCA_026074375.1. Taxonomy (NCBI): domain Eukaryota; kingdom Viridiplantae; phylum Streptophyta; class Magnoliopsida; order Asterales; family Asteraceae; genus Tanacetum; species Tanacetum coccineum. The sequence goes on along the minus strand of BQNB010005898.1, from coordinate 18,798 downwards.
TTTACTCTGATATTTTAATCGAATGTGCATTTTTTTAAAAACGTCTATTTTGAGGTCGTTTTCTGTAACTTGTGTGTACGAACTATAAAGTACCACCCCAAGTGGTATTCCGTTGTGTTGTGATTTTTGGGGGTGTTACATTAGCCTCGTATGTTATAAAGAAAGCAAGAAGATAAATTAATCAAACAACACATAGATATATTTAATGATTAAAGATAAATAACCTTACTTGATTAACACATGGATTAAATGTAGTACAATAGGGTTTTGAGGCCCTAAAAACGACCTATAAATCTTCTAAAACGACTAGGGTTCGTCTCCTTAGTGTTATACAAAATTATCCCAAAGTTACACACTAAAACCCTAAAAACGGATTTATATTTATAGAGTTGTTGACGCAATGGCGTCGCTTTGTAATCCTGACGCTGTCGCCACGTAGACGATTCTAGATCCTCTTTAAGTCGGCCACGTCTTGACGCCGTCGCCATATTCCTGACGACGTCACTAGATTAATCAAGACGGCGTCGCTTTATGCTTGCGACGCCGTCTCCAGCCACTGTTTGTAAAAGTCAACATGAGATTTGGTGTAGGTCCGTAATCTTGTCTATTTCTTCTCCAAATGAGCCTAAGTCACGTGTATTTCCTCCAAAAGCCATCCAAGTGCTAAAAACTTGAAAAAAAACGATTAAGCACGTAATCTAGGCATGTTTGCGTGATTTAGGGGGTTAAATGACCCCGAAATAGTGTATAAAATGACACCTCATCAAATACCTCTACACTTGGGATTTGCTTGTCCTCAAGTAAATAGGCTTTTCTACCTAGACAATAGCAATATGAGGGTCATTTAACCTACTCTTTAAAAGTATTTTACAACACAACCTTCTAGACCTCATTATAAAAAATAAAGTCCTGAAAAATTAATTTTTAAAATTTAAATAAACAAAAAATATCTAACTTAAAAGAAAATGTAAAAAATTTCAAAATCGGAGTTAAAAAGCGAACAAAACAGTAAGAAAACAAAAGTCGAACTCGTAAACGAGCCCGGAACTGAAATTTGGGCAAAATCAACCCTAACACAAAGTATAATAATTTTCAACAAACTATTTGATTAAAGAAAATTTTCTAAAAAAAGAAAAATATTTTTTTTTTGTTAATTTTTGTATTTTTTATGAATTTTTAAATATTAAATACTAATTAAAACAAAGAAAATAGAAAAAGATAAAAAAAATAAAAGTCTAAAAATTCTAAAAAAAATCAGATTAAATAAAGAAAAAGTTAACAAAACTAAAAATGTAAAAATGCCCAAAAGTTACTGTAGCAATTAAAAGTAATTAAACTAATTAAAATTAAACCTAAATTAATTAATTAAATTAATTAACCTAACTAAATGCTAATACTGTTAAAGTACAAAGGACTAACAGGGAAAGGGTATAAGGACTAACGAAGAAAGAGAAACTAACCTAAGGCATTAACAATGTTAACTTGGAGACTGCAAATTACATAAATGGTCCCTGAGGATGGACCCCGATTACAAGAAAAGTCCAACAAGCTTATTAAGCAAAACTTAAAAAAGAAAAGTTAAAGAAGGGCTTATGGAGAGCATTTTTTGTAAAAACAACTAGAGCTAAAAGTCATTAAATAAGCCAGAAAGATAAGCTGAATTGGACAGAAGCTTAATAAGCCTTATTTGGCTTTTTGCTTTTTCTTTTTGGCTTAAAGACACAAAAATAAGCTGAGAGTCAATCTCAGCTATAAGAATAAGCTACTTAGGCGAAGATGAGCTACTCCTAAATAAAATAAGCCCTAAGATAAGCTAAAATAGAAATAAGCTATGTAACAGTTTTAAAAGAAAACAGAAAAATACCTACTTTTAAGCTACTATTAAGCTATTTAAATAAGCTTTCTAATTAAACTAAGCTGCTAAACCTACTAGCACTACCTATAAGCTATATGAAAAAGGCATAAAATCCTAGGGTCTAGTTTCTAAATAAGCTAGAAATGAGGGCTTAACAGTGTGGTCTAGCACCAGGGGAGGTTGCAACAGGACTGAAGGGGCTTTTTTGGCTTATGAAAAATAAGCTCATATGAGCTTTTTACTTAAAACCAAATGAAAACAGATTTAAAAGGGATGGAAATGAGCTTAAGCTCATAAGCTTAAAGGCTAAAAAGCTCAATAAGCTGCTGAATTTTGGGTTTAAAATTGAGGGATTTCAAAAATCTTTCAAAGCTAAATTTGGACTTATGCTTGGTCAAACCAAAGACAGAACAAGGGATGCTTTAAAGTGGCTAGAAACATCAACAATGAGCACAAAAACAATGTGCTTAAGCTGCTTATGCAGCTTGAGCACTTAAACTTAAATTTGCTTATTGAAAATTGACAGAATAAGAAAGGTGGCTCAAAAACTTATTTTGACACTAAAAGTTATGGTTAAAGAGACTTAATACACCCTACACACTCAGCCAAAAGTGGCTGAGTGCACTTGACCCATGCAAAACCCCAAATGACCCATTTTCAAGGCTAACCCAAACACCCCCTTAAATATAAAATACGTTTTTAAAATACTTTTTAGTGAAGGGAAGGCTGATAGAGGTGATTACTAGTAATGTTTACCCATTTTAACACAATCTTACATATGTTTAACAGGTTTAAGAAGCTTATAAGAATCTTATAAATTCGACAGTAGCAATATCACAAATTCTTAACTTTTTTATTAAAACCCAAATATTACAACATAAACTCTTTAAAGTAAAGCTGAATTACACTAATGCTTTTAAAAGAAAGACTTGGAATTTAAAATTAAGCTAAAAACATAAAAAAAATGGTCTCCCTTTTTTTTCGGCTTGTGTTTTTCAATTTATAGAAGTCTCTCATCTTCTATCTTCACTTGGGTGTGTTTGTTGTGTGTCTTGAAGCTCAGCTAACATTCCTAGCCCTAGGATTACACTTGTGTTTCTTTCTTATCAATCTCAGCCATGGATGGTGCTTCGGGTTTGATGAGATTGCCAGCTTGGCATTTTAAACAGGGAAATGGGTGTGGGTTTAGGATTGGACTGGGTAAAGGGAGGTTTGGGTAAAAGAATGGGGTGGTAACATGTGATGGTGAAGGTTTTGAGGTGGTGGCGGGAAACGGGTTGAGGGGGAAGCTGTTATTGGCTGGCAGTTTTTAAAAAGTTTGAAAAGAACAAGAAGAACCCCTGGACTTCTTATTTCTTTCCATTTCTTTTTGTCCTTTTTATTTAGTTATAAAAGAGTTTAAAAAGTTGGCATAAACAGCCCTTGTGTTTTATTAAAACAAGGATATAAGAGGTTTTGATAATGGCAGTTTCAGCCCTTGGTGTTTTTAAGGGAAACTAACTAAGTTTGAACAAAAAAATTGCAAAATCAGTCCCTCTCTTTGTTTAAAACACTTTTTTTCTTTTTACAAACACTTTTAAACTTGACAATTTAGGTCCCCAGGGTTTATAAAAATGGTATTGGGCTTGGGTTATGTATTGGGCTTGTATTGGGCCCAACTGAGTCAGGCTTGTGTTATTGGGCTTTTTAAGGCCCAATAAGGTTTGGGTGGGTTTTTGTTTGCACCCATTGCTGAGATTAGGCTGTACAAGGGCTAGGATGGGCCTTTCAAAGAGTCTTCATAGACTCTTTGTCAATAGCACACAAATGGCTGTTGTCATTGATTGAGGCCCATTTGGTCTTCACAGGAGTCTTCGATAATATACTATTGTGCGTTCCCGGACCCATACAGATGGGTTGAGATTCATTCAATAAGTATTCTTCAATTTACGGCTCCGGTTTTGACTGTTACTTATGTTGAGTTGACTTGACTTTGACTTTGCCTGGTCTTTGGCTTTGATTATGGCCTTGTCCTTCACTGCTTTTATCTCAATTCCCGAGTCCGTTTTGTCATTCTTTTGCTCTCGTGTTTATCTGTCTTTGTGTATTAGATAAAAAAAAAATGATATCCTTTTCCTGCACAACACTATTGTAAAACAAACATATCATGGCAGATTTCTGTCTGTTTTTTTGGTCATAGTTAAGTCCTTTTAATGGAGAAAGGTATGTTATTAAGCACATACCAAAATCCCCCATACTACGACATTGCCGTGTCCTCACGCAATGCTATGAAGTAAGCATTTACGAAAACTAAGACTCTTGACCCCCTCCGACTAATAACTTTGAAAAGTAGCAAAGTGTTTGTCAAAGGAAAGAATCAATAGCTTCGACAAATCCCGATTAACACCATTATTTTGTATGTACATTGACTACTCAAAAAAAATTTTGGATTTTTTTTTTTTTTGAATGGTTTGTCTTTCTTATTTAACTCACAATGGGATCATAGAGTGAGAAACGTCCATAGAATGATCTACGGATGTCCTGTCGGATAAATTTCATCGTCCCCGATTTTTCACTAGTCTTAAACCAAGCAATTAAACGAGATCATTGTCGATATAAGTTTAGGTGTAAAGCCCTCATACTTATGACTTGTGAACTTTTGAACTCCCGACATGGATAAATGATTACGTGTGTGTGCTCGATTTAACTCAACCATAGATCAACTTATTCTCATAGTCACAAAATGAATCGTGACTCAAAGCAACAATTTATTAAGACTTTGCAACTTGATTTTATAGAACTTCAAAAATTTATTTATTTTTTTTTTTTTTTTTTTTTTTTTTTCAAAAGTTCTTAAAGCTAGGAATGCGTTGCTTAGTTTGAACACCTACCTAGGCCTCGCTCCCTAGTAGGATATCACAACCAACGACCGGGATGACATAGTTTGAAAAACCCACCCCGTTGCTAGCGTAGTGGGAAATCACAACAACACCTTCTTCCTAAATATGGCGAAGGGATAAGTGTCTTAGTTTGAACCCTCACCTAGACCCATTTCTCTTTCCAGTGATATATCACGACACACCACCAAGTCCTAGAAGCAAAGATGTCTTAGTTTGAACCCCACCACGGGTTAGCGGAGTGGGATATCACGACACATCTATTACTTGCTCCATATAATCAAATGTATGCTTTATTGGCATTAAATCTTTTCAAAACTTTTGCTTTTAAAGAATCAAGTCACAAATTTGAAGCTTTTTCTGAAAACATCGATTGACTTAGCCGAATTGAATCGAACACGTATGATTAGGCGGATTAGAAGCTTATGGGAGAAAAAGAACACAAGTTATTCATATAAGTTTTTAGACGAATCTTGCTTGACACATAAACTTATATTTAACTCTATCATTTCTCGTTCTTCACTTAAGAATTCAAAGCAATAGAATTCGTGAAAGCTTTGGCCTAAAAGAACTAGCTAGGGCTCAACACGCCCGATCGAGTCAAAAATTTATTCTTACTCTACCCAAAAAGACAAAAACACTTATTCTATTTTTGAAAATTTTTAATTTTTTTTTTTTTTTTTTTTTTTTTTTGTTATTTTTGCAAAAATTTGTGAAAAAAAACGGTATTACAGTTATAACATACCAGGACTGCATGCAAAAATCAATCGAAACTTCCCCCCCCCATACTAGAACTAAACATCGTCCTCGATGTTTCAAAGGGGTACCTACGTAAATCTAAGGCCGTTTATGAAGTGTGCCAAAAGATAAAACGTTAGTCGATTAGATTTGGATACTGAATTCCCAAAATGAAGCTGAGGATGTGAACAGAGTTAAAAATGACAGAATCGAGAGCCTTCACAATCCGGGAATACCTGGACATACAAAGCACACAGAACATGGACAAAACACAGGTAATGGAAAATGCAAGCCTTCTCACACACAAAACATAAACAAGAAAACACTTATTTATTACTACTACTACGGATAAGCATGGGGTGCCTCCCACGATCGCTGTGTTTAGGTCCCCGACAGCTTGACCCACCCCCGAATTATAGTGGTCCATGAGGAACGTAATTGGAGATCCTGGACAACCTCGGATGTATTCCCCCTCCAAAGATGTTTTATATACAAAATGGAAATCCCCCATTCACTTTAAAGTTGGGCCCGGAGTTTTGAGATAGCTCGACGGTGCCATAAGGAAAAACTTGGACAATTGTGAATGGTCCAGACCAACGGGATTTTAATTTACCCGAGAAAATCTTTAGTCTAGAGTTGAAAAGGAGGACACGATCACCAACGTTGAAAACGCGGTTTTTGACTTAAGCATCGTGTATCCTCCTTGGGTTTTTCCTTTTATAGATCAGAAGAGTTTTCCTCGTAGGCCTGATCACGAAGTCATTAATTCATCATTTGAACTTTCCTGTGATCACATCCAGCTGTTTGAATAGAAAATTTGTATGCTTGAAGAGCCCATATGCTATGTGCTCTAAGCTCATCGGTAGATGACATGCCTTCCCGAACACAAGCTTATATGGATACACCCAATGGGGTTAGATGTAAGCTGTGCGGAATGGCCCATAAAGCATCATCTCTTTATCCGAACCAGGAGGCACGATTTTTCTCCTACGGTTCTTTCAAGAATACGCTTTAAACCACGATTTGACACCTCCACTTGCCCACTTGTTTGTGGGTGATACGCGGTGGAGAGACGATGAGTTACTCCATACTTAAGCATGACCTTTGTAAATTGGTCATTGGCATAAAGTGAGTTTCCGCGATCACTTAATATAGCTCGGGTGCACCAAAATCGAGAGAAGAGAGATTTCAAAAATTTACAAACAACTCGGGCATCATTGGTGGGGAGCGCTTTTGCTTCAACCCATTTTGACAAATAGTCAACAGCCACGAGTATGTACTTGTTTCCTCTTGAAGACGGAAACGGCCCCATAAAATCAATGCCCCAGATGTCAAAGATTTCGCAAACTTGGATGGAGTTTTGTGGCATCTCATCACGTTGCGTAATTTTTCCTTGACGTTGACAAATGTCACAACGGGTGACAAAGTCATGGGCATCCTTGTAGATGGTGGGGCCAATAGAATCCTGAATCAAAGATCTTTCTTGCTGTGTAATTGGCACCATAGTGTCCCCCAGTAGGTCCACTGTGGCAAGCATTGAGAATTCTAAAGCTATCCTTGCCCAGAAACACACGCTTAATCCCCTGATCATCACAGATCTAAACAGGAAAGGATCATACCAGAAATAATGCTTACATCCTTGAGATATTTTTTTGTTGGTATGTCATTCCTTACAATCACGAATTCCCCGCATGTTAATTTGCAAAAGTCTGCAAACCAGGGGGTACTTTGATCCTTGAAGAGCAATCTGAACCAAAGTTCTCGAGAGGAAAATCTTCATTGATTTCTTTATTATCGTGCTGTCTTAAGCGGATTTTCAAGTCTGGACAGATGATCGCGCGAGATTCCTCAGTCCTTTTTGTCTCGAATTTCAATTATCAAACACTTGAGTCAATAAAGAAACCACCGCATGAGTCTTGCCTTAGCATCCTTCTTGCAAAGGATACTTGATGCATTAAATGAATCAGTATACACTATGCTTTTTGACATAACATGATATGACCGAAATTTCCTCAAGCATACACTACAGCAAGTAATTCTTTTTCTGTAAGTAGTGTAGTGAGTTTGAGACTCGTTCATCAGTCTTGCTAGCATAGTGTATAGTTGAAAAATGCTTGTTTTTCTTTGCCCCGAGGACTGCCCCAATTGCGAAGGCATCGCTAGCTATCGCACATCAAGTTCAAAAGGCTAAGTCCCAGTCGGGAGCTATTAAGATCGGAGCCTCAGTCAATCTTCTATTGAGTGTGTATAAAAGAATCGACACACTCTGCAAGAAAAAGACAAACGGAGTCTTCTTTTTTCAAGTCAAATGAGTCATAGGACGGGCAATCTTTGAGAAGTCCTGAATGAATCAGTCGGTAAAAACCGTCCCAAGAAACTACGGACTCCTTTGACTGAATGACGGATGAGGGAGTTTAGCAATACATCGATTTAGCTCATATCAACCTCAAGTCCCGACTTAGAAATTATGTCCGAGAACTTGTCCTTCCTTTTACCATAAAATGGCTCTTTTACCCAGTTTTAAATACAGATATGGTGTCTTCACACCGTTTCCAACATCTTTTCTAAATGGTATAGGCACAGTAAAAAAAGTCCTCCAAAACCGCAAAGTCATCCATGAATACTTCCATCGATTTTTCAATCATATCGAGGAAGATAGCTATCATACATCTTTGGAATCGTGCCCGGAGCATTGCATAGCCCACAAGGCATGGCGACGTAACAAAAGTTCCGTAAGGCATGTGAAGGTTGTCTTTTCTTAGATCTTTTTGGGTCAATTGGAATCTGGAAATAACCGGAGAAGCCATCAAGGAAACAGTAGTATTCGTTTCCCTGCTATCTTCACAAGCATTTGGTCCATGGAATGGTAATGGAAGTGAGTCTTTTCCGGGTGGCATTCATTAGTTTTTCTGTAAGCAAATACATACTCGCCATCCCTGTGACCAATCGTGTAGGAATCAGCTCATTTTCTTCTTTAGGTGATGACATCATACCTCCTTTTTTAGGTTACACCACAAATGTTTTAAAAAAAAACGGCTCACCCAAGGGCTGTCCGAGATGGGGTAAATCAATTCCAGCGTCAAGGAATTTTCTACAACCTCCTTTTTGATAACATCGTGAATTATTGGGTTAAACCCTTCTTCTGGCTTTGCACAGATGGTTCCATAGTTCCTCTTCCATTAGAATTTTGTGAGTACAAAATTCCGGCTAAAACACCCTTTATAACGGAGAGCTTCCAAGCGACGGCTCGCTTGAGGGAACTTAAGAACATTCAGAAGGGCTGCCTTTTTCCTCATCTTTTTAAGTCTTTAGCAAATAATGATCGGCAACTTATCGTCACCTTCCAAAAATGCGTACACAAGATGGGTGGCATTCCTTAGTGTCCCTCGGAGGTTCGATTAATGGAAGTGGTCTACGGTTTTAGCTTCACAAGTTATAAAAACAAGATTTCTTCTACCTCTAGGCATAAAGTTTTTCATGATTATGGGAGGGAGGGTGGTGGTTCACAGTTTAAAAATTTGCTTCTAGAAAAAAAAAAAATCAGGATGTCCCCCTCATGCAGATCCTGATAAGTTTTGGATCAACTTCAGATGAAGTTGATAATCCTTCTAGAAGCAAGAAACCGAATACTGCTTCTAATCCATTAAGATGCAAAACAACTGTCTCCCGAAATTAGTTAATTGGAGAACAGTAATACAATAGGCACAGAATCTGAGAGGGATTGCCACTCGCGATCGTGTTTGAAAAATCCTAGACCCTAGATAATACCTCATTACAAGCCATTTCGATGACGTCGATTTTGTTTGCCGTCATATGGTCGTAATCAGCTGTGTATTTTGAAGTCTGGTCCAGGTTGAATGTGATGGCTTCCTTGCCAACACGAAGGGTAATCTCTCCTCCATAAACATCTATCAAAGCATGACTTGATTTTAAGAAACATCGCCCGAGAATCAAAGGGACTCGGGGGTCTGGTTCAAAATCAACAACTACGAATGTCCAGCTGGAAATTGGAACTTCCCCACCATTAGACGGACGTCTTTAGCAATACCAATTGGTTCAGTGATTGAACGATCTGCTAGCTCTAAACGCATGCAAGTTGAGGGTTAGTTCAGGAAGAGCGAGATTTTCAACAGAATAAGGCATGAGAAAAAATGCTCCGCACCAAGATTCCGGCCAATGCGTTGCATGAGTAATACCCCGTAAATTCGCATGGAATCAGAAATCCGGCCAGGGTCTCCAAGTTTCTTTGGTATTTGTTGAATGACCGCAGAACAGTTTCTCATTCAATGGAGTCCTTCCAATGTTCGCTCAATTTATCCATTGTTTTCCAATCAAAGGGTTTTTTTAAGTGAAGCAAATCTAGCATGAGCATCAAGGCATCGTAAAGCAATCCGAAACCTTAAATCTCTAAAATTTCATAAAGTTTATTTTTATACTTTCTTTCTCGATTTGATCGTTAGCTTTTTTCCTTGCGTTTTTCACATCATTCTTCGTGAAGGGAATGGAATTGGATGCTTTAGAACTGGAGTATTAACAGGGGTGAAGCAACATTGGCTCAGGATTGGATTACGAGTCTGATTTGAACAACAGGAGGTATGGACGTCTTCGGTGCCTTCCTTATCAGCAGGAGGCATCGTAGTCCTTTGTCACCTCAGTGTCATGAATAAACGTGCTTTACCATCGGTCCTTGGATGTTGTAACACCACTTCGGGTAGTGATACCTTTTATAACTCTTCCTTAGGGTTGGTAATATGTACACCAGGACGAGTTCCAGAACCAGGAAGTAGAAGCTAAGCTGTATTAGCAGTAACAAATTTGAAAGCATATCAGTTAAAATTAGCCATTTGGGATTGCAGGTTTTGACCTTGATTTGCCATGTTTCTCCAACACTGGCATCATTGGCTGTGACATATCTTTCAAATCTGTTCTGACACACCGTGTTCTGAGGAGCAAGTCCTTGATGAGCCTATTGGTTGATTAACTACCTGGTTGATGAACCTAGGTCGATAATCTGACCTTGGTTTGAAATTGTTTCTCCTCTGTTTGATTGAATAATTTCCTCATTGAAATTGTTTTGATTATTGGCATGAGGATTCTGAACGGGAGGAAAACCAGGAGGTCGAATTTGATTTGAGACCATCGAAGGTCGATAACCAGAATTAGCTTGATTGAAATTGGCCGCAGCGGCCTGGGACACATACTCTTGGATATTGTCATGGTACATGTTGAGCTATTGGTGGCATGACAAGTTTTGATAAGAAAAGACCAATCCCCCCATCAGAGTTACACAACTTTGATCAACCGCTTTACGGGGGCGAAGCTGTGTTTGGCTCTTCTATCGAGAATTAATGCCCGAACCAAGTCTTTGAGTCAGCAACAACAGATGAACTGCCTGGGTGGAAGAGCCTGAACTCATTTTAGCTACAACAGCTTTGTTTTCTTGACTCGACTAACTTTAGACGTTGCTCACGATGATTTTTAAAAAACATTCTCGAGGCATTTTGTCTAAGAAGTTACCACCGGCAGCTGAGTTCAATGAATCTTGATCATTTGAGTTAAGGGCATTATAGAATGTATCGAGTTGATGCAATTCTGAAAACCCATGATGAGGGCATCCCCTTAAAAGATCATTGAAACGATCCCAAGCCTCATAAAACGTCTCATCAAATTTTTGCTGAAATCTCGTGATTTCATTTCTGAGATTTGTCGTTTTAGAGAGGTGCGGTAAGAAAATTGTTTAATAAATTTCGAAACAAGATCACCCCATGTTCAATCGACCGAGGGGGTTCTTTTTCTAGCCAAATCCGGGCTGCCCCTTCACGAGAGAAAACGGAAAGCTAAGCTTACCGACGTATTTGGTACGAATTCGAATCTTCATCGTAGAAGTGATCTTGTTGAAATATCGGATGTGATCATGTGGGTCTTCTTTATCGTGTCCAAAAAAGTTTGCTTGTTTTGAACAAGAATTAGAAAGACCAGCTTGATCTCAAAGTTATTCGCTGTGATTTCAAGAATACAATCGCATCCTCAGTAACCCTCGGGTGGGTGCTTCGACAATTGCGCCATAGTACTAGATTATCGGAACCATCGTAACACACTATGGGAGGGATTATCCGGTTTCCTCAAGATTAGATTATTCATAAACAGAAGTTGGTCGAACTTGTGGTTGTCGACTACACGGGCTTGGAGAACGGTAGCGCATGCACAAAATAGAAATACAAAAAGAAAATTTACTCTAAATTTTTTTTGGTTTTTCAAAGATAAATTCACAATTGATTTTAACGGACAATGAGATAAGACAACTTAAACCAAATAATCTGCTTACTTCACGGTAACTCTCAAAAAGATAAACTCACAGGTGAGCGGAGGAGTAGGAATAGCGCGAAGCTTATTTCTCCTTTCGGGTCGTAGTTCCTAGGAACAACCCTCCTTATACCCACTTTATAGTTTATTTAACTTTTCGAGGTGAGCCGTACGTCGTAAGAGACACAAAAGGCAAGTTTTTAAATCTTTAGTTCGAGTGGGAACCAGCAAGTTCACCGGAACTTATTATGGAGAATACACCAGTTGGTAATATTCTTTGTGGTGTTCTTTTACCACTTGTGAATTTTATTTCTTTTTTATTATGGACAATGTTTTTATATTTTTGATTTTTTTTTTTTTTTCTTTTTTGGATTTTTAAATGATAATTATACTAAAAAGAAATGAAAAATATTTTTGTACTTTTTTTTTTTTTTTTTTTATATTTTTATAATAAAAGAAAATATTCACAGTTTCAAAAACAGATGGTCAAACGTAACGATAAACGTTTGCACAGCCTCCCCGGCAACGGCGCCAAAAATTGATCCGCTCAAACTATACCTTAAAATATATAATATAATAAAATATAAAATATATAGTAAGAACAGTCTAAAAGCAGAGTCAATGATACCTGAGAAAAGTAGTAAAGATCTTTCCTCCCGGTCGTAATCCCCAACGAGGCTGGAATGGTAAATCGATACGAATGAATTGATGATTTGAATTGAGAAACAAATGATTTTGATTTTTAACTAGATAAACTAAAATTAATTAAAGAAAACTAAATTTATTCTATGGGAAACAAGTAGTGGAAAATGGGAACCTTAAATATACTACGGGGAACAAAAATAGTTATACGGATAAATCCTAAACTACGGGGGCATACATAATGGCAATGAAAATCCTAAGAAATCTACGGGGAACGTAATTAGGCTAAAAATACTTAACTAAAATAATTAACACTAATAAACTAAATTAAACATGCAATTACAAATTATCGGGAATTAAATTACAAGCTAAAACTAAAATTATAAAAATAAAGTCCTAAAATTAATTTTAAAATATTTAAATAAATCAAAAATATCCTAACTTAAAAAAAAAGTAAAAAATTTCAAAATCGGAGTTAAAAAGCGAACAAAACGGTAAGAAACGAAAAAGTCGAACTCGTAAACGAGCCCGGAACTGAAATTTGGGCAAAAAGCACCCTACACAAGTTTTAATAATTTTCCTACAAACTAGCTGATTAAAGAAAATTTTCTAAAAAAAGAAAAATATATTTTTTGTGTTAATTTTTTGATTTTTATGAATTTTTAAATATAAAATACTAATTAAAAACAAAGAAAATAGAAAAAGATAAAAAATAAAGTAATAAAAATTCTAAAAAAAAATCTGATTAAATAAAGAAAAAGTTAACAAAACTAAAATTGTAAAAATGCCCCAAAAGTTACTGTAGCAAATAAAAGTAATTAAGCTAATTTAAAATAAACCCTAATTTAAAAATAATTTTACTTATAAATAACCTAACTAATGCTAACTACTTTTAAGTTAAAAGGAACTAAAACAGGGAAAGGGTATATAGGAACTAACGAGAAAGAGAAACTAACTAAGGCATTAACAATGTTAACATGGAGACTGCAAATACATAAAAGGTCCCCATGAGGATGGACACCGATTACAAGTAAATCCAACAAAGCTAATAAGCAAACTTAAAAAAGAAAAGTTAAAGAAGGGCTTATGGAGAGCATTTTTTGTAAAAACAACTAGAGCTAAAAGTCATTAAATAAGCCAGAAAGATAAGCTGAATTGGACAGAAGCTTAATAAGCCTTATTTGGCTTTTTGCTTTTTCTTTTTGGCTTAAAGACACAAAAATAAGCTGAGAGTCAATCTCAGCTATAAGAATAAGCTACTTAGGCGAAGATGAGCTACTCCTAAATAAAATAAGCCCTAAGATAAGCTAAAATAGAAATAAGCTATGTAACAGTTTTAAAAGAAAACAGAAAAATACCTACTTTTAAGCTACTATTAAGCTATTTAAATAAGCTTTTCTAATTAAACTAAGCTGCTAAACCTACTTAGCACACCTAAAGCTATATGAAAAAGGCATAAAATCCTAGGGTCTAGTTTCTAAATAAGCTAGAAATGAGGGCTTAACAGTGTGGTCTAGCACCAGGGGAGGTTGCAACAGGACTGAAGGGGCTTTTTTGGCTTATGAAAATAAGCTCATATGAGCTTTTTACTTAAAACCAAATGAAAACAGATTTAAAAGGGATGGAAATGAGCTTAAGCTCATAAGCTTAAAGGCTAAAAAGCTCAATAAGCTGCTGAATTTTGGGTTTAAAATTGAGGGATTTCAAAAATCTTTCAAAGCTAAATTTGGACTTATGCTTGGTCAAACCAAAACCGAACAAGAGGTCTTTAAAGTGGCTAGAAACATCAACAATGAGCACAAAAACAATGTGCTTAAGCTGCTTATGCAGCTTGAGCACTTAAACTTAAATTTGCTTATTGAAAATTGACAGAATAAGAAAGGTGGCTCAAAAACTTATTTTGACACTAAAAGTTATGGTTAAAGAGACTTAATACACCCTACACACTCAGCCAAAAGTGGCTGAGTGCACTTGACCCATGCAAAACCCCAAATGACCCATTTTCAAGGCTAACCCAAACACCCCCTTAAATATAAAATACGTTTTTAAAATACTTTTTAGTGAAGGGAAGGCTGATAGATGTGGTTACTAAGTATGTATTACCCATTTAACACAATCTTACATATTTTAACAGGTTATAAGAAGCTTATAAGAAGTCTATAAATTTCGACAGTAGCAATATCACAAATTCTTAACTTTTTTATTAAAACCCAAAATATTACAACATAAACTCTTTAAAGTAAAGCTGAATTACACTAATGCTTAAAAGAAAAGACTTGGAATTTAAAATTAAGCTAAAAAACATAAAAAATTCGTCCCCTTCATTCGGCTTGTGTTTTTCAATTTATAGAAGTCTCTCATCTTCTATCTTCACTTGGGTGTGTTTGTTGTGTGTCTTGAAGCTCAGCTAACATTCCTAGCCCTAGGATTACACTTGTGCTTCTTTCTTATCAATCTCAGCCATGGATGGTGCTTCGGGTTTGATGAGATTGCCAGCTTGGCATTTTAAACAGGGAAATGGGTGTGGGTTTAGGATTGGACTGGGTAAAGGGAGGTTTGGGTAAAAGAATGGGGTGGTAACATGTGATGGTGAAGGTTTTGAGGTGGTGGCGGGAAACGGGTTGAGGGGGAAGCTGTTATTGGCTAGCAGTTTTTAAAAAGTTTGAAAAGAACAAGAAGAACCCCTGGACTTCTTATTTCTTTCCATTTCGTTTTGTCCTTTTTATTTAGTTATAAAAGAGTTTAAAAAATTGGCATAAACAGCCCTTGTGTTTTATTAAAACAAGGATATAAGAGGTTTTGATAATGGCAGTTTCAGCCCTTGGTGTTTTTAAGGGAAACTAAGTTTGTAAAATTGCAAAATCAGTCCCTCTCTTTGTTTAAAACACTTTTTTTCTTTTTACAAACACTTTTAAACTTGACAATTTAGGTCCCCAGGGTTTATAAAAATGGTATTGGGCTTGGGTTATGTATTGGGCTTGTATTGGGCCCAACTGAGTCAGGCTTGTGTTATTGGGCTTTTTAAGGCCCAATAAGGTTTGGGTGGGTTTTGTTTGCACACTGGCTGAGATTGGCTGTACAAGGGCTAGGATTGGGCCTTCAAAGTCTTCATAGTCTTTGTCAATTGCACACAAATGGGCTGTTGTCATTGATTGAGGGCCCATTTGGTCTTCAACAGTCCTTCGTAATTACTATTGGGGCTTTCCCGGCCCATCAGAAGGGATGAATTGCATCATAGTATTCTTCCATTACGGCCTACCGTTTTGACTGTTAAATTATGTTGAGTAGACTTGACTTGGACTTTTACTGGTCTTGGCTTGATTTGGCCATTTCCTTCACAATATCAGTTTTCCATTCCGAGTCCGGTTTTGTCATTCTTTTGCTGTGTTTTCTGTCTTTTGGTATGATATCCTTTTCCTGCACAACACTAGTGTAAAACAAACATATCTTTGGCAGTTTCTGTCTGTTTTTGGTCATTTAAGTCCGTTTTTAATGGAGAAAGGTATGTGTATTTAAGCACATACCAACGTTGCTTTGAAATCCTGACACCGTGGCCACGTAGACGATTCTAGATCCTCTTTAAGTCGGCCACGTCCTGACGCCGTCGCCATATTCCTGACACCGTCACTAGATTGATCACGATGGCGTCGCTTTATGCTTGTGACGCCGTCTCTAGCCACTTTTTGCAAAAGACATCATGCGATTTGGTGTAAGTCTGTAATCTTGTCCATTTCTTCTCTAAATGTGCCTAAGTTACGTGTATTTCCTCTAAAATCCATCCAAGTGCTAAAAACCTGAAAACAAACGATTAAGCACGTAATCTGGGCATATTTGCATGATTTAGAGGGTTAAATGACCCCGAAATAGTGCATAAAATGACACCTCATCAAATACCCCTACACTTGGGATTTGCTTGTCCTCAAGAAAATAGGCTTTTCTACCTAGACGATAGCAATATGAGGGTCATTTAACATACTCTTTAAAAGTATCTTACAACATAGCCTTTTAGACCTCGTAATTAAAAGCACGAAAAGTATATACTAGCACCTCACATAAGTGTTTGGGATTCTCTCTTTCTCTTGGGTGTATAATAAATTATAACATAATAGGGAAACAGAAAATCAACACTTATTACCTGTCATAGCATATAAATTACCACAGGCTTGGTAAATGATCAAACCTCCACCGCTAGGTGCAATCATTATTCATTACTATCCAAGAGGTCTTTTAAAGGGTTGTGGGGTGTAGGTGTAAGATAACATTAATGGAAACAGAAACGGATGGGATATATTTTGGTGGTGACTTTGGGTGAATTTGGAGTGGAAGGGTTAGCTAATTATTTATAAGAATACACGTTGGTTTGGTTGCTAAGCCAAAGACTCGGACAAAGATATACAAACTCTACACAACTCTACATCAATCTCTTTCTTTTTCTTTTCTTGACTCTATGATAATCATAACATAAGCAAATGGCAGCCCGTACATTTTTTCACTCTTTTTTTTATATATACATTTTTTTCATTCACTTTTGTCCTGCCATTGCTTAAACATATAATACATCATGTGTGTTTATAGATACACCCCTACACTTAAACTTTTACATACTCGATTATTTACAATCTAACTAATGACCCGATTTGAGTTGGATCAAAATAACATGGAGCTTATTGAGCTCTATTAGGGTAATAAATTACTTCTTCCCAATTTCTTCATAAGATGAATACTACCATGAATCCCAACATAATCATCCCAAAACAGTATTCACAAGGATAAGGACTTAGCAACCATGTACTCAAATAATTAACTCGGGTTAAAACAATAATGTACTAAAGGTGAGTACATGCAAGGTAGGATAAGGCGATTTGAGTGTAACGATTGGTTTAAGGGTTGACAATGCTCTTCATAATAGTCCGGCTTAACAAGAAAATTACATGAACCATGAAAAAGGATAGGCTCGGAGGGTTATACTAGGGGTATCCTGCACCAAAAATGAGTGCGTGGCAAGGGTGTGAGATAGTTATATGATCGGTGTGACGAGAATAACAATTACAGTTTTAAAAACATAGGTTAATCCTAGTGCCTCTTATCTAGCAAATCTTAATACTTACTATGTGGTCTCGGGATGCATCACAAAAAACAAGTTCTAGAATTTAATATATTACCGGTACACTCATATAATTTAATACCGATACCAATGCTCTAGAAAATGCGACAAAGACGATATGTACACATCCGTAACAACGAAATAGACACATATGACTGCATTCGAACCTTAACTCGAGAAAGCTAAAGGTACAAATTATCTTGGGTATCAATAATGGATACCCGAATTCCTAAAGATCTAAAGGCGAACCTCACATTTTTGAGGTGGAATTTTAAGGGTTTTTTTGTGCTAGTCATACACATTCCTATCCATAAGACGTTATCAATACTTGGTTTTCGTCTGTATGTGTCATAAAAAAAATTAAATTTTGGTCAAAATTGCCTTTTTATGCTACGTTTTGTTTTGATATATTACCCATCATTTTAAGGAACAAGCAAATGGAAATTGAAAGAATAGTTTCTAAGGCTTATTTCCCCTACACTAAAGTTGAACATTGTCTCTGATGTTCTATAGAAGTACCCGTAAAAATGAATAAAAGAATAAGAAAACAAGGAAAAGAAACTAGTACTCCCCTGGTTTGCTCAATAATGGAGAAGAAATATGCGATAACTAGTTAAATCGTCCTCCAAGAATCGTCTAATAAAACTTCCTAAGAACTTCCAAGCTTCTTCTCATCAATAACCTGTAATCAAAGATAAATACAACTACACCAAGCATAAAATCTTCAGGATAGATATAAATACAATGAGAGTTTAGGGTTTTGACTCTATGAAAGCAGTAAAGATAGGATGATAGTAATGATGTAATTATAGGTTTTCTGCAGGTTTACAAAAGAATTACAAATTTTAAATATTGCACATTCTATTTATCAAAAATACTTGAAAAAATTCAAATATTTACATTGCTGAAGACGCGACGCCGTCGGGTGTTAATCCCGATGCCGTCTCCAGGGTCTGTGAAAAATTCTTCTTCGTTTTTAATGAGAAATTTCCTGTACGCAATTTATTAGTTAAATCTAAAGAAAGCACTGCATAAAAAACTGGAATTACAATCATATGACTCAAAACTGACGTGAATTAATCTAAACAATTTATTTTAGATGTTTGAATTGGTTCTTATAAACCGGATATATTTCCCTACACTTATTTGTTGCAAAATACCTTTGATTATCAATAAGACGAGGTTAAAAACAAAACAAAGCATGATTACAAGAAATGATTCAAACATAAAAGAATAAATGATAAAGAATTAAAACACAAGACACTCCTAAATGTGGGAAA
>BQNB010005897.1:32500-86137 GCA_026074375.1 Tanacetum coccineum | reverse complement strand
AATAGTTTGTGTCTTTTGAAGTAATTGAATTATTTCCTCGTTTGATCCCATTTTTTCTGATTTAATCACAATGAACCCAAGTAATTTTCAAAAATTAGCTCCATAAATTCGATACAACCGAATATGTGAGTTTTACTAAATTTGAATTGAAAATGAATCACACGATCGATAAAACCGAAGATGTGACCAAAATCAATTTCTCAAGCATTTTTAGACCTTTTCCGTAAAGTAAAACCACTACACAAATTTGATGAAACCTCTTTTTAGTCCAACACTTATTGAGAATAAGTGAACCAGCCCAAAATTCGTTATTAAAATGCACTAAACAATCAAACATTGAGGCCTTACTGACTTTCGGTACTAGAGTAAGAATGAGGCCCAACCAAAATTGATAACCCTAAAATCACTTATATAAAAAACATATACTCACTATGCCCTAAACCTAAAAAATAACACGCCTCTTTTTCTTTACACACTCACAGATCTAAAACAAATCTCACTACACTTCTTGCTTGAATCTACAACCTAATACCAGACACACAACAATCTCTCTTCTTGACAAGATTTGAGTCTTAGATTATTATGTCTTTCTTTCTACTCACAAGATACAAATGTTTTGAGAGCACTTTCTACGTGACAGGTAGGTTTGCTTAGTTTTTCTTTATGAAATAGAAACAAATGAAAGAGATGTACACTCTTGTTATTTGTCTTTCTTTTTCTTTTTCGAAAAACAATGAATTGATACTTCAATAATAATGATCTATGATGAGTTAGGTTTTGTGAAAAATGAAGATTTTTAAGATCTTTAGCACTCTTATGATATGCACACAAAACCAATCTGAGATCTCTTATTTTTCTTTAAATATTTTCGAATGTAAGTGAAAACTTCAAACTCGATCTTGATGTTTTATTTTCTTGTTTGCGTTTCTGGTGAATCAAAACAAGAAGAAAGATGTGAACACGTTTGTTCTTGTCTTATCTTTATGATTTTCGAATATATGACAAGAAGTGTTATCCTTCAAAAAGATTGATCAATGATTGAGTTTTGGATCGGTGATGATAAGGAAAAATATAAGATCGAACACCTTTTTGGTTTAGGTTCGAGTTTATTTTGTTTCTGAGTTTAGTCCAAATGAAGATCTGGATCTGTGATGAGTAACTCGTTTGAGTGAACTGGGATCTTGATACGTGAAAGTCTATTTCTTTGTTCCGAAAATGATTGTTCCGAGTTTGTTTCTGATTTTTATATTTGTGATGATTTGTGATACAATCTTTTTAAAGATTTGATATAAGCACAAAAACTGAGATTGTTTATATTTCTTTTAGATTCTTTTCAGTTATCAGTTTAACTTTCCGAGTTTAGTTACCGAGATTGTGTTGAAAGGTTTGGATTGGATCTGTGATGATGTATTGCGTTGGTGTTTTGATCTTTTTTAAAGTTCAATGAAATGTTACACACACCAAGAGATACAATTTGTGATCCACTATTTCTTTTATTCTTTCTCTTTTTCAAATTCGGTATTAAACACGGATCTAGATCGAATTTAAAACTCTTGTCCCAAAACGCGTTTTAAAATGTGTTGACTGAAAACGTGGCTTTGACTGTTGACCAAAATTCAACACTGAGTTTGACTACTGAGTTTGTTATTTGTAACAAACTTATTACTGAATTTGATTTTTGAAACAACTTTTACTGATTTTGACTACTGAGTTTGACAATAAGCTCAAAATAAGCAAATTTTGTACCAATTTGCCAAGATTCTTACGATAAAACCGTAAGCAATCTATCTCGATACAACCGAGATTAGCAAATACGCAAAAAAAATAAGCTCTAAAACTGAATAAGCACATTTTAAGCAGTTTGACTTTTTGACCAAAAATAAGCAGTTTTGACTCAAATTAAGCTCAAGAAAATAAGCACAAGAAAAAGACAGAATAAGCACAGCAGACAAACAGGACCGAATAAGCACGAAATAAGCCCAAATAAGCTCGAAATAAGCTGCTGAAATAAGCTGTCAGAATAAGCTGTCGGAATAAGCTCTCCAAAACACCACTAAATCGCTCCTGCAGCTCTGATACCACTTGTTAGGTCTGAAATTCAGGATCAATAAGCAATATAGTGTATAGTCTAGAGAGAGAAAGTAGAGAGAGAAAGAGGGAGGAGGAGGATTAGAGAAAAGATTAGAATGAGATTAAGAAACACCTAGAGACACACCTCACAAATGAGGTGGTGGAGGGGTATTTATACCCTTTTACAATTTACAATGTGATGAGCATAAAGCCCATGTCCTTTTAGACTTTTACCATTTGAGCCGACCTTGTATTTTGTAGACTTTTTCTATTTAGCAGAGTTTGTGGACTTTTTTTAGTTCACATAGCCTTTACTTTACCCATATTACACAATATTATTTTTTATTTATTACAAGACTTTTATCTCAATAAGAACGTAACTTTTATCAGAATTCCTAACGCACATGGAGAATCAATAAATTCTTTTATCCAATAGTGTACATAAAATATAGATTCACTCATACCTAGAGAGGAGATGAAGGAAGTGTTAAGATCAAATTTGTCACAAATTAAACTATTAAATCCTTTATAACCATTCAACCCTTATCTATTTTGTTTTTCCTTTCTAATTTATTTGGGGGATTTTTATCTGCTATTTCGTTTTGGCTCCACATAAGATGTTGAATAATTAATAAAAATGTGTATTACAAAGATAAAAGAAATCTTCGCTACAGATTAGCTGTGATGTGAATTTCGTTGGAATTAAAAATCTTAGGCTATGTAAAATCGAGTTTACTATATTGTTAAAGTCGTTTAAGTTTAGGCTTTTAAAGAATTGTAATTGTAATCAGAATAT
Source organism: Tanacetum coccineum (assembly GCA_026074375.1). NCBI lineage: Eukaryota > Viridiplantae > Streptophyta > Magnoliopsida > Asterales > Asteraceae > Tanacetum > Tanacetum coccineum. Next base: position 83,271 of record BQNB010005897.1, on the reverse strand, counting down.
AAAATGGTTATTGTATAGAATTTGAGGGCCAGGTATACCTTCAAGGTGGTTGCATCTTTGGGCTTTTAAAGAACTTTTTGAACTCAATTAAAGGCTTAAGATGCCTACATTAGAGTCTGTTATATCGGTCTTATGGATTGAAACTACTCGATTTAAAACTATTAAACTTTGTCCTGAAATTCATGTAACACAATAAGAGATAAGTAATATTTCGAGGGTGTTTGGAACTGTGATAGCCTAATCGAGCTAATTATATAGTTTGTACTCAAAATAGTTTAAGAGATCAACAATGAAACTTAAAAAAATCATCTCAAAATCCTAGGACCACTTAAGTTTTAACATGTCAAAATGGGTTGTGTCAGTATGTCATATAATTTGTGTCCCTCGTCTCTTATTAGACTGAATATGATAGAGTTAACTGTGATTACAAAATACTACTGAAAATAATCTAAAGTTTCTTTAATAAACCAACTTAGTGTTGTGTAAATATTAGAATACTCTTTGCCGACTTTCAGCCCATTTAACCAGCTCAAATTATTTCATTTTCAGCCCAATAATTCAAAGTCCACCCATTCGACCCACTAGAGAAAGGCGCATGGCTTAAAAACTGACCTAAAAATGGGTCCATATTGCCACATTTGGCGACAATCTCATCTCCATCGACAAAGAAAATGTAGTAATATTTTTATACTTTTAAAGTTACAATACTATTAAAGGAGTAAGAACTAAAGCTTACATTTAGATGGTATAACTAATCCATTCAACTGTTGGCTTAGCCCCACTGCAAAGTCGCACATATTAAATAATTCCCTGCCAATGAAAACAACTAGCATACTTAACTTTTGCAATTCATGTATTAGTGAAACATAAAGTAAACTAAATAAGCCATACAAAATGCATATATGTAGGAAACAAAGAAGGCATACGAATGAGATTATGAGGCTCATGCATTAATGTATGGGATGATCGCACATGGGTAAAGACCAACACAAAGTACTCTAACAATATCACCTCATTTTGGTGCAGGGACCTGAATTTAGAAATAATAAATAATAAATGGACCATGAAAATTACTTAAACAAAGTATTAGGAATGGTTGAATAACTTACAGTACTTGTACAATGGGGATTTAACTCTTCCTGAATACTATAATAAACTTCATTACAAAAACATATGAAATCACACTAAAATTCGAAACAAAAAGAAACCCATATGCAGTAACATCCACTAAAAACAACCCATAAACAAATCTAAATTATCAAATCACAATAAAGCACTAAAGTTGACCATAAATAACACATGAATTTGATTTGAAAGGAAGGTTGATTTATGTCAAAAAAACATGAATTTAATGTAGAAAAATAAAATACCTTTTGATATCCTTTTTATATTAAATCTATCCTTTACTATCATCTAAATTTGTTTGGTATTGTTTCTTCATTTTTATATTAATGTGATCACTTGTATTGTGGATGATGGATTTATTTGTAAAAAGAAGAGAAAAAGAAAGAGAATAGAAAAGAAAGAATTTGTTAGAAACTATAGAAGCAAAGAGCTAGTGATGAGTATTTTTATATTATTCATCTCTGTGATTGATGATTATTGTAGAAACAATTCAGTTAAGGGATTATAGCAAAATCAAAAAAATTATATCATTGTAATTGAAAATTTGAATTAAAGATGGATCCCAAAATCTTATCGAGTTATTCGATTGTTATTGTTGTTATCATTCATCTTTGTAATCGATGTTGTTATGGTCGATTGTTGTCGACTGTTGTTATTCGAGTTATTGTTTCTAGGGATGTGGTTAGGGTATGTTTCGTTGGTGTCGTATATATTAGGTAGTATTATGCGTGTATTAAGGAGTATTATGCGTGTGTTGATTGACTTTTTCCCTAGACACCTTTCAGGTTTTAAAAATTATTGCCTCTTTTGTTAAAGCTTTTTCTTTTAGTTTTTGACACATATACTTTTTTGTTTGTTTTTTTCTCCTCATATATATGTAAACGAATTTTTAATATTTTTTGCCAAATTAAGAAATATTTAGACTTAAATTATACTATTTATATAAAAGGCAGTAATTAGGAAGAGAGCTATTTGATGCAATTGCTGCCTTAAATGCAAAGCTCCGCCGAAACCCGCCAACCCGCCGGAAAACCCACCGGTAATGGTCGCCCCGCCCCGAACTGGGTTTCCTTGGGTTATTATATGTATTTAATGCAAACCGGTAACGCCACGTATGTAGGTACGTGTTTAACCAAACCTACTTTCTCCCATACGTGTTTAATTTATCCTGTCATTCTCCCAAAAAAATCCATAGTCTCCTCACCATGTCTTACACACAGAAGTTTCTACAAACCGCCATCTTCATCATATTAAAACCACAAGAAAAAAAAGAGATTAACACTTTGTTTCATTAATCTAATTTGTAAGTTCACAACCCTAAATTCTGGATTTTCATATTCTTTATATGATGTGGGTTCAGTTTATAATTTTATATTTGTGAATTATTGATTGGTTTTATTTGAATTTATAGATGGCATTTTAATTTATTTGTTTTGCTTGAGATTTAATTCATTCTTCTTTTGATATAACAGATTTTGAAATTTAGGTTGGATTTCAGCTGTTACCACCGTAAAGGACCTGACACCAAAGCTTCTGAGGACTATTTGAGGTGAGTTTTGACTTAAACAGCCAAGTTTGTAAGGCTTTACTTTGATTATGGATTATGTGAATACGTTTATTATTTTTTTTGTTTATAAAATTTAGTTTCAGATCTTTTTCTATTGTTTTATTTTAGTATGGATTTGTTAAAAGTGATACGATTTTGTTTTTTCGGCTTTGTTAAGCTCAAACAAGCCCACAAGCAAGCTAAATAAGCTGATCCAAATGTACCTTATATAAGCGCACGGGTTTGAAAGTAAGTTTGGAAAAATGGCTTTTTAGATATAAGTATAAATAAGCCAAGACCACTTACAGAAATAAGCTTAAACAATGAGTTTAGATACTGGGATTCTGAGTAGTGTTAAGGAAGCAGAATTGTAGTCTAAACTCAAGCGTTTGGGTTGGTGTATTATAGTACAATTAGAAGTATGTATTATTGTTCGATGTTAGATTTATTTAGGATTTTATGGAATACGGTTTAGGTTGAAACGTATTCACATCACTAATACTTGGTCTAAATATACGGAGTGACTACTTACATCAAAAACCCAATAATTAGCATTTTAGTTAGGTTGGTGCGTTTTTATAATATATTTCTTAAACCTTGATTGAAACAGAGTTTTTCACTTTAATGTCAATAATCTTATATCCAAAGAACTAAGATTTTTGTTTGTGAATTGCAGTGGGAAGATCGAACGGGCATGGGGATTTTTCGCTAGGTTCTTTGCTGATGATGCTTGACTGCATTTTGCCTTGCCGATGCTTGCTTACTGCTTACCTTGCCGATTATTTTTTTGCAGCTTAGCTTGCTTTTCGGAGGTATGTTCAATGTTAGTAAGATGCATGTTTCTATATCTTAGTGGGGCAAATTTCAAAAGCGGGTCAATTTTGGCTATAGTTAACTGTAAGTGAGCCAAATTTTAAAAAAAGGCAAAAATGAAAAGGATCAACCATGTCGACTGATTTAGAAGTCGCTCTAAAAGTAAAATTAGTTTAGATTACTTTTATCTAAAAGCGGGTCATTTTCGTAATGATAGCTTTTGTAATGCAACCTCAGTGTGGTAATTATATTAGGGGAAATGGCCAAAAAATGTTAGCTGGGGTTTCCTTTTTCGTAATCAGTCATGTTGAATGGGACCACCTCCACCTTAATATTGATCGTCGAATTTACAATACTCAAAATGGGTAAGAGGGTACTTGGGATTGCATATTTATAGTCGTTGTTTATGGGTAATAAGTACAGTAAACCCCTAGCCATGTGCTTATTTCCCAAAAAAATAAGACTCTTGATTTGACATTATAATCTTTATATTGTTTCATAACCAAGTATCCTGCTTTTGCTACAGGAACCCGAGCCAGATGAGGAAGCAAATAATAATCCAGATGAAAGGTAAACAATTTTTGAGTAAATTTCAACTATACAAAAAGAATCTTGCATGTATAAAATTTCTCTGCATGCAGACAAATAAGCCATTGGTATTTTTAGGAATCATTGTAGCACGGAGGCGATTTGAACCGACCGAATGGCTTTGAATCAAAAGCATACTATGTACGTGCAAAAGAAAAAATGAGCAATTTCGTGTTTCTTAACTTCATATTATATGTTAACTATGTTAAATTCTGTTTATCCGTGTGACAGTTGTATAAACAACTAGAATACGTATTTCTTGGCCGTGACACTTCGCCAAAATCAGTTTGCTAAGGAACAAAAAGCCAAACTAACCGGGTTAGTAGTTTCGTTGTTTGTTTCTACTTTTTGGAGGGGTGGACTGGTGGTAACATTCCATTTTAATGATGTTGCAGGTCTACTGAACTTAATTTCTATAAACAAATTGAAACTAAGGACGCTGCTTAAAAAACGATTAAAGAGCTGCATAGCCGTCGTATTTGAGATGGCAATAAGTGCTAGATCAGAAGCTAAAAAATAAGAAATCCTTAATCGTGAAATTAAGGTAAAATTCATATTTTTCCCTGTTTGAATGTGTCGCTAAAATTAGCCTGTTATGACCTGTTAGGCTGCATTTAATCGCTTATTAAAACTGGTTACACGATTACTGAATTTTTGAGAGTGAGATTGCCTATCTAAGTTTTACAGCGATTGTGATGGCCTATCCAGATTCTGATGGCTTATCCAGTTTTCAAGCACTTATTAAATTTGAAAATATGACTATCAAAGTTTACGCCTTTATAGTCAAATCTTGGATAATATAATTATATTAAGAGCCAAAAACAAACACTATCCAAGCGTGTTTCGGATTCTGAAAATACTACGCTTTTAGCTTCAAGTTCGAAACAACATCCTATTAAGGGAATATAGATACACAGTTTGAAGGATGTGGTAGTATGTTTTGATGAACTAGATCAACCATTTCGTTGAGTTCTTACATGTGTATGTAAGTATGTTTTAAATTATGTGCTCCTTTTTTTATTATAGGAAACTATTGAAGAGACAATCCCAATAGACAAGGATGTCAAGAAGGAAGAAGAAGTACCATTAGATGGAGAATTTATAAAAGTAGAGAAGGAAACTGCGAAAGTCAACGATGATGTGTCCCATACAACTAGAACGTTGCCTGTTGAAGAAGACAAACCATCTATCACTAAACCAAGCAGAGAAGTTCTTGAGGCAAAGGAGAAATAAATGAACCCAAGCTCGAATTGGAAAAAGTCGCCACAACGTTGAAGCAATCCGAGTATGAAAATACTGAACTTAAAGAACAGGTTTCACTTACAAAGGAGAAACTCGAGCAACAGGAGAAAAAACAAGAAGATCTTGAAGTCAACCTTAAGAACTTACAAGATGAGCTTAGAGAAGCTGAAGAGCGATACAGTTCACAGATTACTACCTTGCAAGAGGAACTTCAAGCTTAAGAGCAAACCAAAAGGAACTGGTCCAAGTTAAGGAGTCATTTGAAACTCTAAACAGCGAGTTAGAAAGCTCGAGAAAAAGGATGCAAGATCTGGAACAAGAGCTTGGTCTTTCTGCAAGTGATGCTAAAAAATACGAAGAGTTACATAAGCAGAGTGGTTCACATGCTGAATCAGAGACCAAACGAGCATTAGAGTTTAAAAGCTTGCTTCACTTGGCTCAAACGAGAGCAAAAGATATGGAAGATCAAATGGATTTAGTCCAAGAAGAGCTCAAGGGTCTATATGAAAATATTGTTGATCATGAAAAGGTTGAAGAAGCACTCAAGAAGACCAATGTTGACTTATCTGTGATCCAAGAAGAATTGGAGGCTTCAAAATTACAAGTTATTGAAATCCAACAAAAATACGCTTCACAAGAGGCTGTAATCAGTGAACTTACTGAAGAACCAAATCTGAAAAAAGCTTCTGAGTCATCGTCCAAAGAAGAGCTACAAGCTAAAGAATCCGAGTTGGAAGAAGTCAAAGTCAAACTTCATGAGTTGGCTTTGGTTCAAGAAGAACTAGCTAAATCAACCGCTGAAAAAGAAGCTCTAGAAGCGGTTGTGGTTGATTTGAAAAGTGAAATAGCACAAACTAAGGAGCGTTGCAGTGATCATGAAGCAAAGTTACAATTATCAAGTGAAAACGACACCCTTTTAACTCAAGCTAAGGTTGATCGTGAAGAGCTAGAACAGAAGTTGAAATCGCTAGAGGAACTCCATGAAATCAAAGCCAAAGAAACTGAAACAGAGCCTCAACAGTTATCTTCCAAGATAACTGATCTTACCTCAACGCTAGCCAGTCTTGAAGAAGAAAAGAAAACGCTGAACCAGCAAGTGCAAGACTCTGTAGACAAGGTAACTCAGCTTGTATCTGAATTGACTCAATCATCTTCACGTAACACAGATCTTGAATTTGTGCTCAAGAGTGTTCTTGAAAAGTCAATTGATCATGAAGAACGAGCCAACTCAAGTCATCAACGTAGCGTTGAACTTGAAGATATAATCCAGAGTTTGAGTTCCAAATCAGAGAACGATGCGCATTTGCCACAGCAGGAATCACACCAATGTTAGGAATGCTCTTTTGTACACGAATTTTAGAAGTGCTCCTTTGAAAACATGGACTACTATAATGGAAACATCCATCTTTAACGAACAACTCAACTCGCGCTCCGCAGCGAAGCGCGGGTTGAAAACCTAATTATTTATAAAAGTCTAAAAAGAAAATCTAAACAAATAAATATTGCTAAATAAAGAAATAATTGATTTATTTAAAATACGAAATTCCCACTTAACATTTTCCTTTACTATATAAAAAATTATGTATGAATTCCTCATAAATCAAATATCTTATCCACTATAATTCAACATCCCATTAAAATTTTCGCATCTACACATTTTATATTGTTTGCATGGCAATATTACGAGACTAAAGTCACTAAACAAATCAAAAGGTCATTTAAAAAAGGGTTATTATACAAAAAAGTTATTATACTTTTCTAAAAAGTTCGCCTAAGTTACTAAACTTTCATTTTGTTCACTTAGGTTACTAAACTTATGAAACATGACATTTGAGGTTACTCAACTTGCAAAAATATACGTAAACATCATTAAACTTGTAAAAACATGACATTTATGTTACTTAACTTACCTAAAAATATACGTCTAGGTTGTTCGGATTAACATTGAAATTATAGGGGTGTATGTTTATCAAAAGTTCAGTAACCTAAGTGAACAAAATAAAAGTTGAATAACTTAGGCGAACTTTTTGAAAAAATATAGTAACTTCTTTGTCTATTAACCGTTTAAAAATTATGCAACCAACTTAATTAACCATCGTCAAACTCCACTTTATTGAACCACTTCTTCAGTCGTAAAACAAATTTACATAGCGTTGTTAACAACGTGTCCTCACATGTGCAAAATCAAAGTTAAAAATCAACAAAAAAAAAATACTACTAAGAAAATGTAAAAACCTGAAAAAATGAAATATAATATATAATAGTATAATACTAGTCGTAGTCCTGTAGTAATTATTAGCTGGAAGGCAGTTGTTGATTTGTTGTATAGCGACGCAAGAAAACAAAACCAGCAACAACGACAAGCAAGCCAACACCAGCAACACCACAAACTAAACTAGACACAATCAACACCTTTTTCACATGATCTCCACCCTCCACGTGTCGACTAGTACTCCATGTCGGATCAGTGTAGTTGCTAGCTGTAGCTTCTGGCAGTGGCTGTGAGGATCCGTTGCCGAAGAACGTGGACATCTGCGGTGGCTCTGCGGTGGTGTTTGGTAGACCGTGAGTTGATGGACGGAGCTCTTTGCAGTGTGATGGTGTCATGATGATGGTGATTGTTGTTAGTATGGTCAAGTACTGCCATTGGTTTTTCATTTTTGGCTCCTTTGTCACTAAGGAATGTTACTTTTGGCTTTTCAAGACTTTCTTTTTTATAAACTTTCAGTCTTTGACATTCGTTTCTAGACTCTGTCTCACTGTCTTAGTGTCTACGATTTTATTAGCATGCCGTGTGGACCCAGATACTAAGTCGATAGTTGCACAATTTTTTTACTGAGTCCGATTTTTTTTTAACAAAAATACGATTTTATTAAAAATAATAAACAAATTAACAATACGTGTATTCATTTTAACATATTAGTAGATTAACTAGCTTTTCAAAAAAAAAAATTAGTAGATTAACTAAAAAATACATGTATTTATGTGACAAAGAATTCAAAACCCGGTTCATTTCGAAAAAATCAATATTTTTAACAAAAATTTAGGCTAGACGGTAAAAATCCATCAAACACCCGTGAACCCATGAAAACGATTCTGAGTCCGCGCCTCGTTAGCATGCATTCGTGAGTAATGTGTTACTCGGATCTACGTAATGAAGACTAGACGAATACCCGCGCATAGCGCCGGAAATTCCTAGCGGTAAATAGTTGTAGTTTCCTATTATGCATGGTACATTTCTATTTCCTTTTTTGTTTATGATTTCAATTAATTGACGTTGAGTTTTTCAAAGTTTTCTTAGATAAATATATGATTTTTCAACATTCAAGATTCAAAAAATGATGATTTTTCCTTTATAATGTAGTATAGATTTGTTTTTTCTGTCTTTTTCATATCGAAAAACATATTTAGGGCATGTTTGGCATACAAGATTGTCAAGAAATTATGTTTATTTTTTTGAAAAATCAGCTACTTAAAATATAAGCTTCGTTTGGTAGACAAAATTATGAGAGATTATAAAAAAAATAATCTTCCATAATCTTTTAAAATCAAATGCTACTTCATGCAGTTTATAAAAATAATCTCTTTTCATAATCTCCATCACCATCTTCATCTACAACTCCATCTCCAGTTCCAGCAACAGTTACTTTTGCCAAACATACGTAATAGACATTAAATTAACTCGTAACTTGTTAAAAAAAAGACACTAAATTAATTAACTCATAACTTGTATCTAGCGGCAAATGAGCACATGTCAGTAAAACATTTTAATAAAATAAAAATTGAGTAATAGACGAAAATAATTTTTATCTTACTCCACTATCTTATAAAACAAATTGATATCTCTCTCATCATTAATTTTTTAATTAATCCAAGTTTTAATGTATAATGTACAAGCTTTAATGCATACAATAAATAAACAAAATATATTAAATACACTCTTTAACGTAGACAACATACAAATCAAGAAATATATTGTATCACTTTTTAATACACAATTAACACTCTTATTAAAACACCCCGTTATTTAAAAATACGAATATTCATGCAATAGGTACAATTAACCAATGCACAAACACACACTTATTGACTGATCAACACATTTAATATTATTATTAAAACACCCCTTAATCTATTAAACACACTAATTAATGTTATTTTTAAAACACCCCCAAAATAAAAAGTACATATTATTATATACACCGTACAAACGAATAAAACGAACAAAGCTTCATACAATTTATATGCTGATACATATAGTTTAAAAACCGGATCAGACCAACGGGTTCAACTAGGAACATGAGTGGTCACCATCGGCTATCAAGTAAAATCCGTCCGAAAACGAACCGGAGAGAACCGACCGAAACCTATAAAAATGAGTGAACCGAGCCTGATCGGGATTAATTTCTTATTGTTTTTCTCCGATTAATCACAGGGTACCCGCCGCAGCATCACGCGGGTACCCTGCTAGTAGATTATTACGAACTATAACAATTTCACTTTTACTTACGAACCTAAGAGTGCGTTTAGTTGGGGAAAACATCTTTGTTTTTCACAAAATGTTTTTTTAAAAAACAAGAAAAACAGAGATCGCATTCAAATCAGTGATTTCCAACAAAATTCTCTACAAAACACAAAACATATATTTCCCAACTTAACAAGGGAAACTACAAAACAAATTTTTTTTTGTTTTCCTTGTTTTCTTTATAACCCCTCTTATTTTTTTGAGAATGAAAAACAATATTATTACTTTTTTTGAACGGCAACTTTTATTAGAAAGCTAGCAATGAGCTAGAACAATTACAAAGCAATCAAATAAGGATGTTGAAGCCAACAATCCCAAGTAAACTTTAGATTACATCTAGAATTACTTCAAATGAAAGAACGAGAAACAACATCATCGAACAAAGTCTCTTTGCGCGGATTCTTGGAAGCAAAAAGAAGCTGGTTACGGAAATTCCACAAGCACCACCAAGACACATAACGCGTTTTCTATGTTTTGGTCTTCCAATAATCATCTTTTGTCGTGCTTATACAGGTTCTGAAGCAACGTCCACAGGCGAGCCTTTCAAAAAGCTTGTATTCTAGATCGTACACCACTTTACAGAAGAAGTTAAGATATAATGAAGGTATATAAATGCCTAGATGTCAACTTTATATTATCGTTTTGTCGAGAATAAGTTACTTAAATAGTGTCAACGCACAGTAAACAAGCTTCAAAGTGCTCAAAAAAGGTTTCAGTCCATTGTGAAAAATAAATTATCCTTTTTTACAAATCTGAAAAGGGGCAATTCCATATTTCTTCAAGAAAAACATCAAAATTATATATTTTCCCAAACATGCATCAAAATCATTGTACATTATACATTGTTCACTTGTAAGTTGGGTAAATATAGCATTTTGAGGTTTAGATTGGGTAAATATGAAATTATCCTATCTGAAGATATAAAACTTGAGATTTTTTTTTCTCCAACTAAACGCAGCCTAACTATTTTACTGATACCATCAGGTCATAGGCCATTCAGTTAGACAACAATTTCTCTAATTATGTCACGAATCAAGAAATACAAGTTTTTTTTTCTTGTTTTTTAAATAATATACTGAATTAATTAAGAGAAAAGCATAAGCTAAACTTTGTTGTACTTAAAAGAGGTAAATAAAAATTAGTACAAGCTTTGAAGCTATGATTTAATAAAGCAGATATAGAAAAAGTAGTCGTACAAAACGAAGTCTTGTTAAATATTAGAGGAAATTAATTAAATGGTCGTATTTTTTAGTGTGTTTACGTAAAAGGATGTATTCAAACCGTATTTGAGATTTTGGCAATTTTGGTGCGCATTCAACATATTTTGCGCACCAAAGTACATATTAGCGCACCAAATACAAATTAAATTGTGTAATTTATAAGCTAATAAGATGTTGCCACGTCAATTTTGGTGCGCAAAATGTGAATTTAGCGCACCATATTTTAAATTTGTTATACCAAGACCACTTTGAGCACCATATTTAATTTATAAGTCAATAAGATGTTGCCACGTCAATTCTTGTGCGCAAAATGTGTATTTAGCGCACCATATTTTAAATTTGACATACCAAGAATTCTTTGAGCACCATATTTAATTTATAAGCCAATAAGATGTTGTCACGTAGTGATAGTAAATGAGTGTGTGGGGTGATAGTGAAAGAGGGTAGGTATATGGGTGAATGGGGATTAATGGAGTATTAATTATTTGGTGCACAAAACATTCAAATAGCGCACCATATCGTCATTTGCGCACCAATCAAGCCAAATTGGTAAAAATGACTAGTTTGAGTATGAAAATGTAAACCCCTTATGCATTTGGAATGTATTTGTAATTGATTTTAAACATTGCCATAATAGAAAAGGCCAAAGTAAAGCATACTTGCATCTGAAATAAAATTTCTAGATTCCACAATGAAGTCACATGGCCTTTCTAACTAACGCAGTGCCGTGGATGAGCAAACGAAAGTTTTTACGTGCGATAACTTACCCAATAAGTATATACGATAGTTAAAAAAATATTAGATTAATTATTGAAAACAAAAACATAGTATCCTAATTATCTATCTTAACGAGGTTTCTAACCCGCGCTCCGTAGTAACTGTTCAACGGATTAATAAGCGTATGGGCTATTTGCGTTAACTGTTTATGAAATTTTTTCAGTAAGTAGGTCTTCAGTTTGGCGGTACATTATAAAGTTAGTCATTAAATATTTATTTTATAGCGAACCGATAACTTCAATAATCTACGGGTTTTAATTAATTGTTACATTTTTTTTTGTTTACAATTTGTAGTTTTAGATTTCTTTTTTATTGTTTTTCTTTATGTGTTTAGTACACATCGATTTTGTTGGGTTATTTATTTTGGGACATATATACATACGTATTTTTTTAAGTGTTCTGGACAATTGAAATTTATAAAATGTAGTTTTATATACTTTTGACATTTATGAATTTTGGGTTTTTGGTACATTTAAAGGAAAACTTTTATATATGTTGAAAACTTGTTGGAAAGTTTAGTGGGCTGAAAATATTGGGCTAGGGGTTTGTTAACCTTTGCTTTTATTGTGTACTTTGGTTGTATCGTTATACCATTGTACGGTTGATGGTATGTTTGCCGGTTTCTGGTTTTTTTGAGGCTCAATGGTGGGAGTTGTTTCCACTAACTTTTGTGCATATAAATGTGTGTTCTGGTGCGTATATTGTCATAGGTTTACCTTGGGATATTGTTTCATATTTCATATTCAACAATGGTTGAATCTTCAGAAGTTTCATTTTCTGTTGTGGAAGAAGTCGCTAATGAATCTGTTTCTCAGTTGCCTAGGGAGCGTTTGTGTAACATCTCGCAATTTAGGTCAATACTTACCCCGAGCTTTAATTCTATTTCTAGTTTTTAATAGAGATTATTATTTTTGTTTTTAGCCGATTTAGTGAAAATCGTCGTTTTTGGCTATTTGTGAGCCGTGCTTAGGATATTTATCCGTTAAGCGTTTTAAGAAGTTGAAAAATTCATGTTTTTGATCGAGAGCCTAATTATTTTATTTTTAGTGTTTTATAAAATTTCCCGCGTTTTAACCGAAACCGTGTCAAAATCGTATTTTTACACTTTATAACATTTTAATTAAGTGCTTTAACACAAAATAATGTAGTATAAAATTTTACAAACAAAAAAAGAAATCAAAAGCCCAAGCCATAAGTGGCCGGCTATATGAGCCCAAACAAACATCCTCAGATGTCTTATTTACTTTCATATATATATCCTTATGTTTCAAACTTAAACACACACTTAGAAAAAACAATTGATATCAAAAATCTTCTCCTGCTCTCCCTCTTCTCTGTTCACGTCGACACCCACACAACCACCGTCAAACTTCATCAAAAAATTTCCAGATCACTCCTAAAACATTCCTACATTACTCCTAAATAAATCCTTATCAATCTTTACAAAAGAAATCAACATGCAAGACTTTTTTTAAGATTCTTGATTTTTGAAGATTTTATTAATTTTGGGCGAAATTGAGGTATCAAGGGTTTACAAACAAGTGTGATTGCAAGATTGTGGGTAATAAAAAGTTAGGGTTTGGCTAATTAAAGGGGTGTTTGGTTCGTTTTCTTCTTCTTCAATTGTTGCTACGTAAGCCATAATCTCTTGTTTAATTGTTATTTTTAATTCATGGGTTTATTTAATTTGTTTGATTTCTGGAAAATATGATGCATGCATGTTATTGGGTGATTGTGAAAGTGATATGGCAATAAGTAGTAGCTTACGATGGTTATAAATTAAGTTAGATTGGATTTTAGAAGCGGATTGAGATTAGTAATTTAGGACAGCAGGTTGTTGGTGTGATGCCAAATAATTTTTGGCTTGATGTCTATGATTTTATGAATTGGTTGGGTAGAGCAACATACAAGGTGTATGTGGTGCTTTGGATGGAGCCGTAAGTCCTCCGGATGACCAAGTTACGGCCGAATAAGTGAAACTAGTCCAAATGGGTGACTTGCAGATAGTTTGTGTGTTAATGGAATATTTTTGGCTTAGAGCCTACTGTATCTTTACATAAATGGATAGATTATAACCTCAGGTTCATATGGTGAATTGGATGGAGCCGTATCTCCTCCGGATAAGTTAGTTACCCCCAAATTAGTGAAACTAGTCAAAATGGGTCATTGAATCTAGTTATGCAGATAGTTTGTGATACAATGGAATAATTTTGGCTTAAAGCCTACTGGTTATTTACATAAATGATTAGTTTAATATCTCAGGTCCTATTAGTAAGTTGGATGGAGCTCCAACTCTTTCGGATGGTCTAGATACGACCAAAACCGTGGAAACAAACTTAGTGTGTACCCAGAAATTGTAATACAGATAGTTAGGCTTGTAACGAATTTTATTCGACTTTGAGGCTACTGGGTTTTTACATGGGTAAAGGGTACAACATATGAGGACCATGTGGTTCTTTGGATAAAGCCATAACCATTCCGGATGAATGAGTTACGATTAAAATGGCGAAACTAACTAGAAATTATGCCCATATTTTCAAACGAATATATCTTAAAAACTTTGAACCTAGGTATTATTTTTCTAAAACTAAAAGTTGTAGATAATTGATAGACTTAAACTTGAGTTTTTGAATGGGGTTCTAACTAGTTACGGATTGTGAGATATGATTAAAATGGTGAAGCGGGAAATTGTTTCCAAAACTCAGATTGTGTACTTAGGTGTAAATTGGTCATTTCACTTAGGTTCTGGATACATTGGAGTGTTTGGTTGATAACATAAGTAAACTAGGTTCATTAATCTTGATTTAGGCGAAAACCGTTCGTTTATACCTATTACGGATTTTGAGATATAGGTCAATTAAGTCAAGGTAAGGGCAGAATTTTATAAAGTTGTATTGTTTTAAAACGGATTAATTAACGTAAACGATTTTGTAAATTGGTTGATTAAGCATAAGAATGGAATACATATGAAATTGATTAGTTTAGGTTCTAAAGAGATGAGTGGATAAATCCCACTTGGTTCAAAGTAATTAGAACGCCATATCATGGTCACGATTTCTTCATTGCATCTTTTGGTTGTTTACGTTGTGTGCATTTTGTTTCTTTATACTAAATCACCATTCTTTCTAGGTGATACTTAGGCGATCGTGGTTTCACGCCATTCTTGATCTAACTTCAGTACTTACTCTTTCATTGCCTCTCGGTGAGTTCATAGCCCCACCTTTTCTCTTTTAATGGTTTTCATAAACTGTTTTCGGGGTGAGAATACATACTCGTTTTACCAAGTAAACTCATTGATTTCTACTATATAAGCGTTACATGACTATTTTTACTAAAGCTTTTACTTTCTCACTACATGACTTCTAATACGTGGATGATACATGGTTGTTTACTCATGAATTTACTAAAGCTTGATTTGCTTACTACATGATTCGAGATCTTGAATAATACATAAAATATAGATATATATATAAAACATAATGATATAATATATAAAAATAAATAATAATAATATATATATATATATATATATATATATGAAAACGAGAGTTTTGAGCACATTACTTGTTTTACTTTGGACACAAGTTATTTTCAAATTGTATGCTATCCAGATTATTACATGAATATTATTGCCTAAGTGCCGCTATTGCCATTTAAGTCCCCTTTTCAATCATGAACCGTTAATTGCTATTGTAGTAAACGCAAGTGTTGTGGATAGATCTATCGGACTGACCATCCCCGTCATGAATTATGGTTTCATGTTGACCATGGGCGCATTTAACATTTGAAGTAATTCGTAAGATGTTTGGTAGCATCTGTATCTCTTTTGGGGCATATCCAATCCATTGATTGAAGTACGTTAAGGTTTCAGTGTCATGAGCTTAGCGCAATTATATATATTTTATTTAGACTTGGTGAATCTGTTTCTCTTGTCTACATCACTTAAATCTTGTGGTCCACTACTGAACATTACTTGATTTATTGAATCACTACTTGGATTTCGGAAATAATACTTTGAAATGTTGTAACGCTACTTTTCTTACTGAAATATTACTTGAATTATTTCAATACTGTTTTTACTTAAACCTATGAATTCACCAACATTATTGTTGACGTTTTACAAGTATTTTCTCAGGTTATTATTTTGCTAGCTGAGCATTGGGAGCATTTGAGTCGCGTAGATATATTTTTGAAGGCTTTATAATTTGAGTGTCATTCGACAAACATTTAAAAAAATGTTTTCTATTGCATTGCAAATGAGACCTATTGTAAATTATCAAATGGTTGACTTTTCAAAACGTCTCACTTAGAGTGGTTTTCTGTAACTTGTACTTTATGCTATGAAGTAGCACCCCAAGTGGTATTCCGCTGCGTTGTGATTTTGGGGGTGTTACAGAGTGGTATCAGAGCTCAAGTTATAGCGAACTAGGTCGTTTTCAAAACCTGGACTATAACTGTTTTTCAAAAAAAAATTAAGAGTCTTTCACCGTTGTTCGATATCCGCGCACGCATGCTCTCTGATCCCTTATAAGCTCTCTTTTGCATCTCTACTACCATTTACATGGATAATGAGTATTTAACACTTGGCTATGATTTCGCCCTCTTACGTCTATCTTATGACATCTTTCTATTTACCTTATATCGGCCCATTATATAAATATTGATCACTCCGATTATCACGTACTTCCTGATTTCTCATTTACTCCCTTGAGCATTGATACTGGTATTATATAAGGATACCTATACATATGGGCTACTTTCTTTTTGATCTCTTACGATTAACTTCAAACATTTACGCGACTTTACTTTTTTCCCTTTGATGATATTGAAATTCGGCGTAGTTTGTCAATTCCACTAATTATTTTACCATTCGACTCCGAGTTGGAACACTCTACTTATACTTTTGAAGCGCACATGTTGTTTCGCAATCCATCGTGTTGAAGTCTTCCAGTTGATGAGAGTACGACTTTAACTTGTCACCTAGGATCGTGCCGCCTTTTGGCACTTACCTTTGAAACGCGATTAACCAACGTCTCATTATTCTTCTCATTACTTCTTACGATTTTAAATAATCATGCCGCCAAGGAGACTCCTTTTTCTCAACGTAACATTGTTTTGATCTCGTGTTTTATTGTGACAATGCTTAAGTAGGCTAATTTATAATTATCTTATTGAAATGAATTGGGACGCCTCTTCATTTGAATAAGGAAATTATAAATCTCAGAACCATAAATTTCTAAGTCTTATTTACATGGATTGGGACGCCTTTGGATGTAAATAACGATTTGTAAACGAGTGGGCTTAAGTGCATGGCATTCGTACGAACAACTTTCTTTTGATTTGTAATCCGTTTGTACGAATAATTCATTTTCTTCGTTCATCTAATCATTATCGTTATTACCTTCATACGAATGAGTCTTTAGACTTCTTTCGGTTCTTAATTTGTTCATTCGATTATTTCCAAATGTGTATCCGACATGGCGTGCGTCTCTTTTAACAAGTAATACGTCCGTACGAATCATTCATTATCTTTACTCTTCGAATCGCTATCATTATTGCGTTTGTGCAAATGGCTATTTGAACTTCTTCCAACTCGTAATTTGTTATATGGATATTTTCGATTATGTATCGACCATCGCAGACCATATGGAGATAAGGCGAATTGAGCACCGGGACGACGCTCCTTTAAGGAGGGGAGGATGTAACATCTCTCAATTTAGGTCAATATTTAACCCGAGCTTTAATTCTATTTCTAGCTTTTAATAGAAATTATTATTTTTGTTTTTAGCCGATTTAGTGAAAATCGTCGTTTTTGGCTATTTGTGATCCGTGCTTAGGATATTTATCCGTTAAGCGTTTTAAGAAGGTGAAAAATTCATGTTTTTGCTCTGGGAGCCTAATTATTTTATTTTTAGTGTTTTATAAATTTTCCCGCGTCTTAGCATTTGTATACTGTGTCGTTGCGAAACCGGGTCAATAGCGTATGGGTTACACATTGTTTAACATTGTAATTTAGGCTGTAACAATAATTATGTAGTATATAATTTGTCAAAATTTTGGGGTTGTGTGTATTAGCGGGTGTCGTATATGGTAGTTAGGTAAGTTTTGGTTTTGTTGTTTTAGTGGTGTTGTGATTTTATTTATGTATAGGTAGTTGACGTATTTTTTGTATAATTGGTATGTTTATTATTCTATTAATTTTTATTTTAATTCTTTGTTTTTCGTACTATCTCTAATTTTTTTTATTGTTAGCTTATATCAATTTATGTTGTAATGGTAAGTTATATTTTTAATTTTTTTTATAATTATTATATTTTTCAATAAATATCTATATAATTCATATATTTAGTTTTATCTAAAAATATATATATTATAGGAAAAAGTTACTATAGGAATATATGGTTTAAAACATTTTAATACGTATATACAATATATAATTAAGTTCATTATATATGTAATTAATGTATATAATCTCACAATTATGCTTTTTATATAAAATATATCAACTACAAGTGTAACAATAGTTTAGAAATTTTTAAAAATAAGCTTTAGGTTATTATGTTTATATACAGCTTTATTAATTCACATAATCTATAATCTAAAACTAGTTCAAAAAAAAAATTATATTAAAAACAAGTAATAAGTATTATAAAATCTATCTATTATATTATAATAACAATACATATAATAAATAAAGTTATATTAATACGACAATATTAATCAAATAGACTTAATTGATGCTATCTATTATGCAAACAAGTGAAAATCGTCGTTTTTGGCTATTTGTGATCCGTGCTTAGGATATTTATCCGTTAAGCGTTTTAAGAAGGTGAAAATTTTATGTTTTTGCTCTGGGAGCCTAATTATTTTATTTTAAGTGTTTTATAAATTTTCCCGTGTCTTAGCCGAAACCGTGTCAAAATCGTATTTTTACACTTTATAACATTTTAATTAAGTGCTTTAACACAAAATAATGTAGTATAAAATTTGACAAAAAAAGAAATCAAAAGCCCAAGCCATAAGTGGCCGGCTATATGAGCCCAAACAAACATCCTCAGATGTCTTATTTACTTCCATATATATCCCTATGTTTCTAACTTAAACATACAGTTAAAAAGAACAATTGATATCAAAAATCTTCTCCTGCTCTCCCTCTTCTCTGTTCACGTCGACACCCACACAACCACCATCAAACTTCATCAAAAAATTCCCAAATCACTCCTAAAACATTCCTACATTACTCCTAAATAAATCTTTATCAACCTTTACAAAAGAAATCAACATGCAAGACTTTTTCAAGATTCTTGATTTTTGAATATTTTATTGATTTTGGGCGAAATTGAGGTATCAAGGGTTTACAAACAAGTGTTATTGCAAGATTGTGGGTAATAAAAAGTAAAGGTTTGGCCAATTAAAGGGGTGTTTGGTTCGTTTTCTTCTTCTTCAATTGTTGCTACGTAAGCCCTAATTATTATTTTTAATTCATGAGTTTATTTAATTTGTTTGATTTCTGGAAAATATGATGCATGCATGTTATTGGGTGATTGTGAAAGTGATTCGGAGATAGGTAGTAGCTTACGATGGTTATAAATTAGGTTAGATTGGATTTTAGAAGCGGAATGGGATTAGTAATTTAGGACAGCAGGTTGTTGGTGTGATGCCGAATAATTTTTGGAATGAGATATGTGATTTTATGACTTGGTTGGGTAGAGCAACATACAAGGTGTATGTGGTGCTTTGGATGGAACCGTAAGTCCTCCGAATGACCAAGTTACGGCCGAATGAGTAAAACTAGTCCAAATGGGTGACTTGCAGATAGTTTTTGTGTTAATGGAATATTTTTGGCTTAAAGCCTACTGTATTTTTATATAAATGGATATATTATAACATTAGGTTCATATGGTGAATTGGATGGAGTCGTATCTCCTCCGGATGAGCTAGTTACGCCCAAGATAGTGAAACTAGTCAAAATGGGTTATTGAATCTAGTTATGCAGATAGTTTGTGATACAATGGAATAATTTTGGCTTAAATCCTACTGGTTATTTACATAAATGATTAGGTTAATATCTCAGGTCCTATTGGTGAGTTGGATGGAGCTCCAACTCTTTCGGATGGTCTAGATACGACCAAAACCGTGGAAACAAACTTAGTGTGTACCCAGAAATTGTAATACAGATAGTTAGGCTTGTAACAAATTTTATTTGACTTGGAGGCTACTGGGGTTTTACATGGGTAAAGGGTAAAACATATGAGTACTATGTGGTTCTTTGGATAAAGCCATAACCATTCCGGATGAATGAAAAATGATCAAAATGGCAAAACTAACTAAAAATTATGCCAACATTTTCAAACGAATATATCTTAAAATTTTTGAACCTAGGTACTATTTTTATAAAACTAAAAGTTGTAGATAATTAATAGACTTAAACTTGAGCTTTTAAATGTGGTTCTAACTAGTTACGGATTGTGAGATATGATCAAAATGATGAAGCAGGAAATTGTTTCCAAAACTCATATTGTGTACTTAGGGGTAAATTGGTCATTTCACTTAGGTTCTAGATACATTGGAGTGTTTGGTTGATAACATCAGTATACTAGGTTCATTAAGCTTGATTGAGGCGAAAACCGTTCGTTTATACCTATTACGGATTTTGAGATATAGGTCCATTAGGTCAAGATAAGGGAAGAATTTTATAAAGTCGTATTGTTTTAAAATGGATTAATTAACGTAAACGATTTTGTAAATTGGTTGATTAAGGCATAAGAATGGAATACATATGGAATTGATTAGTTCAGGTCCTAAAGGGATGTTTGGATAAATCCCACTTGGTTAAAGGTAATTCGAATGCCATATCATGATCACGATTTCTTCATTGTATCTTTTGGTTGTTTTCATCGTGTGCGTTTCATTTCTTTATACTAAGTCACCATTATTTCTAGGTGATACTTAGGCGACCGTGGTTTCACGCCATCCTTGATCTAACTTCATTACTTACTCCTTCATTGCCTCTCGGTGAGTTCATAGCCCCACCTTTTCTCTTTTAATGGTTTTCATAAACTGTTTTCGGGGTGAGAATACATACTCGTTTTACCAAGTAAACTCATTGATTTCTACTACATAAGCATCACATGACTATTTTTACTAAAGCTTTTACTTGCTCACTACATGACTTCTTATACGTGGATGATACATGGTTGTTTACTCATGAATTTACTAAAGCTTGATTTGCTTAGTACATGATTCGAGATCATTGGATATATATATATATATATATATATATATATAAACGAGAGTTTTAAGCACATTACTTGTTTTACTTTGGACACAAGTGATTTTTAAATTGTATGCTATCCAGATTATTGCCGTAATATTATTGCCTAAGTGCCTCTATTGCCACTTAAGTCCCCTTTTTAATCATGAACCGTTAATTGCTATTGTAGTAAACGCAAGTGTTGTGGATAGTTCTATCGGGACTGACCATCCCCGTCATGAATTATGGTTTCATGTTGACCATGGGCGCATTTAACATTTGAAGTAATTCGTAGGATGTTTAGCAGCATCTGTATCTCTTTTGGGGCATATCCAATCCATTGATTGAAGTACGTTAAGGTTTTGGTGTCATGAGCTTAGCGCAATAATATATATTTTATTTAGACTTGGTGAATCTGTTTCTCTTGTCTACATTACTTAAATCTTGTGGTCCACTACTGAACATTACTTGATTTATTGAATCACTACTTGGATTTCGGAAATAATACTTTGAAATGTTGTAACGCTACTTTTCTTACTGAAATATTACTTGAATTATTTCAATACTACTTTTACTTAAACCTATGAATTCACCAACATTATTGTTGACGTTTTGCATGTATTTTCTCAGGTTATTATTTTGCTAGCTGAGCATTGGGTGCATTTGAGTCGCGCGGATATATATTTTAAAGGCTTTATAAGTTGAGTACCATTTGACAAACGTTTTTAAATTGAAAATGGGACCTATTGTAACTCTGATATTTTATAAAAATATCGATAGTTGTCTTTTCAAACAGTCTCATTAGAGTGTTTTCTGTACTGTGTACTTTATGTATGAGTAGCACCCCAGTGGGTATTCTGCCGCGTTGTGATTTTGGGGGTGATTACAGTTTAGGTGGCAGCATTGATCACGATGTTTTAGTTAGAGGTTAGGAAGTTGGTGTGAATTATCGCAGGATGTCGTGATCTTTAGGAGAGTGGTAGGGGGCTAGGTGTTTCTATAACTGAGTTAAGTGTCTAATTAGATGCTATAGTTGTTTTGAAGAGTAATATATGCACAAACACTTAATATACAAATGTCACAGGATGTGGAAGACTTATTGATTATTAATCTTAGGGTTTTGTCGACAAAGCAACACACACCCCTCTTCGCAGATTTATACGGTTCGTCTAGCGCCATAGTTTAGTCAGTTGGTCTATGTGAGATAGATAAGAGATCTATGAAAAAGTGTACGATCAGCAGAATAGAGCCGATATCTGATGATGTCTTATATGTTAGTACAAGTATGCAATACTCATTTTTATAGGTTTGAAGAGTGATCAACGGCTTTCGCAAAGACGAGGCGGATCTTTGATGCTTATTTTTTCTTGTTTCTCATTTTAGAGGTGTACTGTGCAGTAGTGCGCACTGATAAGCAAGTTTATGTTGAACTAGCTGTAGATTGCTGTGTGTCTTAAATATCTTTTCGTCTCACTTAGAGTTGTTTTCTGTAACTTGTACTTTATGCTATGAAGTAGCACCCCAAGTGGTATTCTGCTGCGTTGTGATTTTTGGGGGTGTTACAGTTTGGTGGCAGCGTTGAATCGCGAGGTTTGTTCAGATGTTAGGAATTTGGGTGAATATCGTAGGATGTCACGTGATCTTTGGAAGAGTGTTAGGAGGCTAGGTGTTTCTATTACTGAGTTAAGGGTTTTGGGGGATTTCGGGGATGGTAATGAGGCTTTGAGGTTGTTTGAGCGTTTGCGTCTAGAGAATGTATAAAAAGTTGTTCGTTTGCGCCTAATGTTGAGGGAGACAGAGTTGAAGATAGCTGAGAAAAGCAACTACATTTAGAAGCTCAAGGGGAACGAGGCGGCCTAAGTTTGCGTATGGTTTCGGTTGTAGATGGTGGTTACTACTTTTTAGGGTATGAATATGTCTTTTGTTTGGGCTATTGAAGTGGTATTGATCTTTTATTAAAAGCAACCCTTAAGTTTGTAGGTGTTAGTAGAATTCTGTGTATGGTAGTTGTATGTATGTTAGGATGTTTATGTAGTATGTATGAATCCAGTGATGGTAGTCGTATGTGTCTTAGGATGGTTATGTATGTTAGGATGTTTATGTAGTGTGTATGAATCTAGTGATGGTAGTCGTATGTATCTTAGGATGGTTATGTAGTTTGTATGAATCGAAGTCATGGGTTGGGATCTGTATGTATTTTGTTTAAATGAAGTTTCTATGAATGCAGCTCATGTATATATTTATATTATTTATTTGCCATTCAATATAGCTACTATTGTTGTGACAATGATGATGTGTTATCAGTGATATGAGCTTAAGATAGAGCGATTAAGGTGTTACGGCTGATTTGGTTGGAATAGGAACTGTTTTGTGTCGATATTATGTAAAGACTATAGGTGGCTCCTAGGTAAGAGTTGTGGTTTTTATGCAGTCTTGTAAAACTCGTATCAAACCAACTGTCGGTTCAATTTAATGTTGCAGTACTCATTTGTTTTAGCTTCATAGTTATAGCTGTGTGTCTGATGATTGTTGTTGATACAAAGTATGAACAAATTGTTACTCTTGGCTTATTTTTATACATGTTATATAAGAGTATGTCATGTGAGTAAGTGCTCAATAATAGCTAGTATTGCGAATTCAGTATTGTGATTTTGTGACTTTATATTATGTATGTTAAACTACCGGATGTTAAGTAGGTATGATTATATAGTCGTTTGTGCATCTTGTTGAAATCTGAGATTTTTAAGACAGAAAATGCACCACCTATCGTTAGTACGTATTGTGGTTGCCAAGAGCTAAAGCCTAATCGTTTGTTAGGAGCAGTCCTTAAGTCTGTACAGGCGGCTTTAATGTTGTTTTAATGGAGCACCTATCGTTAGTGCGTGCTCTGGTTGCCGAGAGCTGAAACCTAAATGCTTATTAGGAGTAGCCCTTAGATCTGTACATGGGGCTTAAATGTTGTTTTTTAGAGTAGTTGAGGCTGAGATGGCACAACTACATGAGCTAGAGAGGCAGATGGAATTGAGGGCTCTTGAAAAGGAGTTGTTCATTCAGAAGCTTGTTGGAAATGTGCCTTATTAAAATGTAGAACCAGAAGATGTTGTGTGTCATTTGTTATGTGTCTGCGTTGTGTCAAATAAATGAGTTGTGGTGTTCATAGTCCGAGCTCGGGTTTATCTTTAGTGTTGGTGTTTTGTTGCGGTTGTCGTAAGGGACTTCTACAAGAAGTTTTACTACTCCCTAGGCAGTGTACCTAATAATTGTAGTGTAGTATAGGCAAGACTCGGGGGTTGTTATCGTTCTCTAGGGGAGTAGGTTGGGAAGGCTTGATCACGGTCTAACAGAATTCTAAGGGTTGAGAGAAGATTATTTTTGTATTTTTATGTTTTATAAGAAAGCAGTAAATCATATATTTGAGAGGTTTGGTTTCGTTTTAGCTATTAAACTAAATAATAATCTATGCTACTGGTGATAACAATATAATAAAAGATTGTGTTCATTTAATCATGCATTACTCCCTAGATTGCTTCTCATAGTGTTGTTGCTTTGTCACACTTGTGATGATCTATGTAACTATTTCCTAAGTCATGAACGAATTACACGAACCCGCCATCTATTTAATATTCCGTTAAGGCAACGCACAAGTAAGGTAGTATGAAGACTATTACAAGGTCCCCAAGAGTATATTAAATGCATTTGAAATATATTAAGAGTGGATCAACCATATAAGGGGCAAGATGAAGACTGTTACCCTATGGTATCCTTTCTACACAATCATGTTTTCCTAGACATATCAACAGCGATACAGACAAAAGCTGGTTTTCTAAGACCTAACATGCATATTCATCACAAGAAGCAACACCACTAAGATCTACATTCTAGGTTTCATACAATCATAAATAAACACAATAGAAGGTTTAGCCAAGCATGTTAAAGATAAAGCAAGAACAGATAAGAATCACACAACAAGACATATTGAATGATTAAGATAGTCTTACTTGATTAAAACATGAATTAAAGTAAGTACAATAGGGTTTTGAGGCCCTAAAATCGTCCCTAACAGCTGCTAAACGAACTAGGGTTCGTCCTTTTCTTTTACTCTAAAGTTACACACTTAAAACCCTAATTTTAGGTTTGTATATATAGGAAAATCGTTGCGACGGCGTCGCGTTTTAATCGTGACGCCGTCATGAAAGAGAATATTCTAGATAATGGGTTGGGTCGTGCATTCTGACGCCGTCTTGAGATCTTGTGACGCCGTCTTGGTATGAATTGTGACGGCGTCACGTGTAATCTGTGACGCCGTCTCCAGCTGCTGAGAACATAATCTTCAAAGATGTTGGTGTAGGTCCGTAGTCTTGTTTGTTTCTTCACCAAATGAGCTCAAATCATGTGTATTTCCTCCAAATGCCTTCCAAATGCTGAATACCTAAAAAGGAACAATTAAGTACCTATTTTGGGCATAAATGCACGATTTGGGGGGTTAAACGACCCCGAAAAAAGTGTATAAAATGACACTACATCAAATGTTGTTTGTTTTTTAGTTTTGTAAGATGTTTGCTGCAGGGTGTGGTTCAGCCACCTGTTGGGCTTATTGTATGATATCATAAGATGTTTTAAACCAATTGTTTGTGTGTGATCTTTAGCAAAAACATGTTGAATGAAGTGTGTGTGCTGTGAAGAACTTTTTTTCATAGATTGATGTTGAAAGGTAAGTAATTAAAACCTGTAAATGTATTTTATTTTTGGTTTATATTCGGTGTGTACAGAATTGGTGTAACCTATGTTTTGTATGCATGTTGGTTGTGCATGTAGATGCCAGATGTTGCGTCATGCAATTAGATGAATGCGCATGGTGTTTGTTGTATGTTGACATGTGACATGTGGTATCAAATAAGATGTTTTTTCTTCTGTTTTCGCTTATTTAAGGAGTAGAGTGTGATTTTTAATAAAATATGGCTAATGCTGGTATGTCATTGCTTTAAGAGCTAGCATGTGTTGCTGATTCTAATGACATTAAAGATTAGTTATCGGTGTTGTTTAGGAGGGAAGTTAATGAGGAGTCTGAGAAAATGCATGATTATTATAGATTATCTAATGAGTTGAGAGAGGGTGTTAGGAAGAGGGATGCTGATGTGTCGTTGTGTGGTGTATATTTTATTGATTTCAAGTTTTAAATTTATATTTTGTCGACTAAACCAAAAACAACACTTTAACGGGTAGTGTACCCGATCGGTAGTAGTTTCGTGGTAAGTAGGGTGTCGAACACTTGAAGCGAGGTTAAATCTATCAATTTAATTAATATCTTGGTTATCTAATCTATGTTAATTTTATTCTATTCTAAACCTATGTCAGTCCTAGTTCCTAATTCTAACGGGAAAAGGGGGTTTTCAGCCTGAGAGACTGGCACGGTTTGGTTGGTGACTACAATCAATTCAAGGCACTTTAACCCACGCAAGCTAATAAACAAAAGATAAAAGAGCGGTCGAGCCGAATATAAGAAAACTGTATTAACCATTATTAATCCGATTAGAATGTTGGTTTGTTTATTAAGTGCAATGATTTCTTCTCTCGAGGTGGCATATCATTCTTAAGACTTAGGCGTTACATCATCCTAAGACCTAGACACATTAATTCTGTCACAATTAAAGCATCCATATAAAGCATCCTTATTTGCTGATTATAATCTATCTTAGGGATTAAAGCAATGGTGATCTTGTTAAACCTTAGCTCATAGAGACTTTACCCACTTACCGCTTAATGGTTATTTATACACTAGTAGTCCACTTGTCCAACTATCCAATGGAATCAGAACGTTACTTGTTGAATTATCTAGGTCACCTACTAGTCAACACGATCAATAAACCATTGGCAATATCCAATTAACTAGTTAAGCCCGAAGTGTATCTTAGACACAGACTTAGAAGGACAATATTTGTGTAACTATGATTCTAGATGTATAAACCACTATATGGAGAGCTCTCCCGAACTCTAGATCTACTTGGTCCGTGTCACTAGATCCAGTTGAATGATAGGTCGCATACAAAAGCGCGTAAACAAGTATAAATTGATAAACATAAACAAGCATTCAACAATAAATCAAGAAATCAAGATAAACAAATACCAAACATTCAAATCTTCATAATAATGGCTAATACTCGAAGGTATTAGCCTTTAAACGTCATAATAAATACAAAAGTAATTATTTAGCCAAGGTAAACTAACCGAGTTAACGAATGATACCAAAAACTGAACGATTACTAAAGTATATGGAATTACACGATGTCTTCTATGGAATTGATAACGTTGATCGACCTCTTCTGCAATAATTAATGAATATAGCTCAATACGTCATATCTAGAGAGACTCAATACTCCATAATTATTGCAATACTCAAATATAAATGATTAAGTAACAATTATTTGCAATAATTAAACAAAATGGGTTAATAACATGAGGTAAATGATGCTATAAAATAAACGTTATTTGATGTCATCAAATATCCCCCCACTTGAATCCTACTTGTCCTCAAGTAGCCTTTAGAAGTTTATAAATATGTATCCCTAAGTATATTTTCCGTTAAAGCACTTATTCGATCAATTACAAATACACAACCAAACACCTCACGAAATAGGAAGATGAAATCACTTAAATCACTCAACTAATCTATGTGGTAACATGTAACTAATTCGCTCAATTGCTCGATCGTGACGAGTATTCTATCATAAGCTTGGCAAGGATACACATCTCCACCACTAAAGCTAAGGAGTAACAAGTTTACAGAGGTAAATATGGGTTTTTGTATGGAAAGGTGTACGGTTTGATCATTCTTCAATCTTTCAACAGCTCCAACAAGGCAGTTGAAGCATACATACATGGCCATAACGACGGAATAGACATGTGTGTTCGATCACATCCTTATTCGAATTTATCCAACGGTTAAGATGAAGAATGATATAGGGTAGGAACCTTCTAACTTTCACCAAAATTCGTAAACCAACGAGGCATCTAAGACATGCATGCATGGCCGTAACAATGGAATAGACATGCACGCTCGAACAAGTACTCATTCGTATAAAACCAGCGGTAATCATTATGTGGGAGGGAAGTAAATTGTTGTTAAATAAAAATCAAAAAACAAATAGATTAAGACTAAAGTACAAGTTTCCAGATACTTTTTTCCGACCGTTACCATGAAAGAAACACAACTATTTACAACGTCTTGATCATCGATCAAAAACAACAACCTAAGTTGGCATTCCCGTAACGGTCAACTTCCCAATCATCCCAAAACTTTACATACTCTACAAGGCAAGTGGCGATATCTTCCACTTTGTACAATACTTTACATCGTTGATTTTTGTTGCGTATCAACGAATAATCGATCCTTCGTGTAGTTCCTTCGGTAGTTGCGAAACGATTATCTTCAAACTTTCTTTCTCTTTCTTTTTGTATTTTTCTCATTTTTTTGATTTTTTTTGCTAACTATACTTCAAATCTCGGTGTAGTTTCACCATCTTCACGATCATAATAATTCTGGATAATTCCTTCGGTAATTCCTTCGTTCTTCGGACTCACCAATAATTGTGATGGTAGTAAAATCACATGAGTTTTGACTACTAATATACATTCCCATTTGCAATGTGCAAATTTCCAACCGCACCAAAGATAGAAAATGACACAAGACTCGGGAAATACAAACTTTACACTTTAAGCAACTAGCAACTGTAAATTAAACTTAATCTAACAGGGTAGGTTAAGGTGTAAGGGTGTAACGAAACAAATAGTTGGTGTAATTCCTAAAGGATTGGCTCTACGGGTTGTTCTAGTGGATCATCACTCTAAAGATGAGAGTGGAAAAGGGTTTAAACGGGAGGTTAACTAACCGGTGTAGTTAGTTAATAAGCAACATGTAAAGGCGATTTGGGTGTAATCCTAAAATTTACCAATTTAAACAAGTTACTCCATCTAAATCCATAGTACTCATCATTGTGGTCTCGAGTGATATACCAAGCCAAGTTCTAAAGTCTACAACATCACCGGCACACTCATATTTTGTGGAATTTGGGTAAACATTTGGAAACGGATAGGCTAAATCCTCACAATATCTAACAAGGGTTGTTGTGTGCGGGTTATGTAACATGTAATTTCACAAAAGTATGCTTGAAAAAAAAAATTAAATTTGAGCATAATTTAAGCATTTTAGTGTGAAAAATAGGACAAGTAAACATTCTAATTCCATCCCCCCACTTGAATTATACAACGTCCTTGTTGTATATATAAAACATTAAATACGGGAATTTAAAAAGAATTAGAATGAGAAACTCCCCTGATATTTGCTCGGTAGATTCTCCAAGTTGCGTTTATGAGCAAGATTATGTGCTAGAAAAGCGTCTGAATCCTAGCACGAACATCACACACATAGAATTCCAGAAAATATGCATTCCACCAACTCTGTCGATATTTCTTTCACGAGGTCCTGTATAAAATATAAGAAAAACATGTGCATTCCTATCTTGGTACCTATGGTTAATTTAAACTAAACTAAACAAAATACGGGCCAGTCTGGTGGATACATCGTATCAGGTTAGTGAATAAGTCGTATTCCAAATCTGACAATAATGTTTTTAAAGTGCAATAAAAATAAAGACTGATAACGTCCAAACAATCAATACGCCGTATGGTATGGAGCGGATACACCGTATTGACGTCTGGGAAGACAGACTCGATAAAATTAAATAACAATCCGGGTTGTCTCCCGGGAAGCACTCTTGTTTACAGTGAAGTCTTTAAGTTAGACTTGTCTTCAGCTTCTTTTCACTTAGCTCTAGTTACCATCCATCCTTCGTCCATTATCCGAAAGATTTATTGGTAAGCTCGGTACGCCTCTTTTCTTGTGATAGTAAGATCATTGTATTCGTCTTCTTTTACAGCAACATACTCTTCATCATTATTGAAGGAATATTTGATCATCATATATCTCCTTATATTGCACACCGGTAGCTCATGAATTTCACATAATTCTTCTCTTTCATTATCTCCATGATTTATCTCATAAACATCATCGTAGTTTGTATATATGTTCCATCGTCTCTTTTGTTCGTAACGTGACTCATCGTCATCTTCATTGATCACCCCTTCCATAATAGCTTTGTTTCTTAAAGCCAAATCTTTAAGTTCACTATCTCCTAACGCTTCGTACCACTCGTAATCCTGATAATGGAGTTGATTTCCAATAATGTAAGTTCCCGGTAAGTTTCCTCCATTACAGTACCATCATCTCTCCAACTACAGGTTGGCCATTCCGAACATCCAGTCTTATAATTGAAAGGCTTGCAAGTATGTTTAACTGGTGTGGGTTTGGTCCAAACTCCAGCGTTAGTCCATGGCTTCTCATAGACCCATGGTATGTCCTTGTTCCATTCATAGATCCAATCATTCCTGTAATCTTCATAGGTCTTGAATCCCTGAATGTCCTTAGTAAGTAAGTCTGGATCGACTTGTAAAAAATAGTTAAATTCTTTGAATGCCTTGCACATAGGCGTTTCAAAATTAAATAGATTAGTGTCGATCCTAAAGACTTCAGCAACTTCATCCATATCATCAGAAGACTCTTCATCAGTGAGCTCAACCTCATCATCTCCTCTGATCCAGTAAATCCATAATGCTTTCATAGTATAATGATCCATTGTCTTGTAGTTGAAGAATTTTGATCCCAACCATTCAATAAATGCAACATCAGACGGATCATATCCTATATCATCATCATCTTCTTGTTCTGAATTATCATCCATTTTTGAGTCACATGGGATGTTAGCAACTTCAACTTCATATGTAAATAAATCATCTTCCATTCCGCTTAATCGACTGACTTCATTGTTGAAAACTTCAAGTGGTGCATCGCAAGTGAGCAGAACAGCTTTGACCTTAACATCCTTAATTTTCTTGAACTCTCCTTTGATAACCTTTGTCATTCTTACTGAAAAATATCCAAAAAATTATCAGTAGAACCAGCGGGAGAAAGGTATTTAAAAAAAATTAGGCTCTAAGTTCGAGAATGGAAAAGAACTTTATCAGATGATCGATACGCCGTATTCAATAGAAGTGAATACGCCGTATTGATTAGTTGAATGGATACGCTGTATTGGACAGAGAACTGGATACGTCGTATCCGATGGAAGTGGATACGCCCTATTCAACTATCAACCAAAACAGTGTATTTAAGAAAAACAATTTAAATACTCAAACAATTAAACACACAAATATACAAGCAAACAATTAAAGACAAATATACAAAATTTACAGAATATACAAGAATATACACTAATCTAAATTACACTAATCCTAAGGGTTAGATCTAATCTAATGTTAAAAACCAAAATATCAAATAAAAATCAAGATTAATTTTCACTCCCCGGCAACGGCGCCAAAAACTTGATGTGTCGTTGTGTGGTGTATATTTTATTGATTCAAGTTTTAAATTTATATTTTGCCGACTAAACCAAAAACAACACTTTAACGGGCAGTGTACCCGATCGGTAGTAGTTTCGTGGTAAGTAGGGTGTCGAACACTTGAAGCGAGGTTAAATATATCAATTTAATTAATATCTTGGTTATCTAATCTATGTTAATTCTATTCTATTCTAAACCTATGCCAGTCCTAGTTCCTAATTATAACGAGAAAAGGGGGTTTTCAGCCTGAGAGACTGGCATAGTTTAGTTGGTGACTACAATCAATTCAAGGCACTTTAACCCACGCAAGCTAATAAACAAAAGATAAAAGAGCGGTCGAGCCGAATATAAGAAAACTGTATTAACCATTATTAATCCGATTAGAATGTTGGTTTGTTTATTAAGTGCAATGATTTCTTCTCTCGAGGTGGCATATCATTCTTAAGACTTAGGCGTTAACGTAAATATTTTACGTAACCAATAAAAATAAAATATGAAAAGTTAATTATTATTTTCATAAAAATAATATAACAGTTGTTTGATGTAAACATTTATTTGTTTGATGTTGGTTTACATTGATTGTAGATTTTTCGTTTACGCGAGTTAACTAAACGTTAAAAATTAAAAGTAAACGCGTAAAAGTTTAAAATAAATAGTAGAATATTTATTGACGTAGAATGATGTGAAAATGTGAATTGTTACACATCCTACTTCATCTTCAAGTTCTTTGATCCCTGATCTACAACATCAATTGTATTTGCAAATGAGGGATGAGGAACAAGCACAGCATGTTGATCTTGCTGTATGGATTGCAATGAAGTACAAGTACGAGGAACCTTCTTATCATGTTGAACCATGCAGAACTGATGCTTTTCGCAGACAAGATCATGAATATCATCATGATGATGATGCTCGCCCTGAGGGGAAGAGTAATGCGAAAATACAAAGAACGCCTGAGAAAGGTAAGTCTATAGTGGGTCAATTGTCATCGCAGAATACAAAAGGGTCATATTAGACAGAATCATCTACTCAAGAATAGCAACAAGAGTATGATCCATGGTCTGAGGATCAAGGAATTAATGATGATGAAGTACCATATGAGGAAGTGATACCAGAGTTTTTGGTAGAGTCATGGATTCTAACTTTTAATGATAAAAAACATATGCAAGATGCTCTTGATGACATGATGAGAAGCAGATGTAATTCATGAGAAGAACATGCTTATCATCCTGATCAAATGAAGATATATATGGAAAATCAGATAGTTTGGGAAAGCAAAACATAAGAGTTGACTGAACAAATTCCAGTTGATCCATCTCCAGCAAACCAAGGGTGTGGAAGAAATCTAAATGCTCCACCTAGGTATTTGTATAACAAAGATCTCTTTTATTTGAAGTATGCGAATTCTGAGAAAAGGAAGTATGTTCAATCACTGCACAAGATACATGTTATTTCCTTTCTAGAAAATGACCTTGAAGAGCTTAAGTCTATGTGGGTAAGAAAAGTTATAAAAAGGTTTAATAGGCAAGCACGATATGCTGTTGAACATTAGAAGCATTTGTGGGCTAAGATTTCTTACAACCAAGGGCATTTAGCAACTAGACTAAATCCTGAAAATATAAATGATTAAGTAACAATTATTTGCAATAATTATACAAAATGGGTTAATAACATAGGATAAATGATGCTATAAAATAAAAGTTATTTGATGTCATCAGATGCATATATCAAGGAGCTTCAAATGTTTGAAATGTTTGATAGCTCTGATGAGGTTCATGAAAGTGCTGAGATGATGAAGGGTATGCAAGTTGATGATATGCAAAAGGCTTCTCGTCTATTGCTGATGGCTAGGGAAGTTTAGAACAAAGTGTTTGAGTAAAACAATTTCATTATAAAGCTGAGACAATAAAGACTTTGTTTGTGTGTGATGTTTAGTGTGAGGCAAATAAATGCATCACTGTATGTGCACCTCCAGGGTTAGCGTGCATTAAGTAAATGCGTTGTACTGTGTCTGGTTACAAGTGTAATGCGTTGTACTGTGTCTGGTTTTATTTGTTAGTGTAATGCGTTGTACTATGTAATGCTAACTTTTGGCTATGTTGTATCAAATAAAACCACAGTTTATAATGACTATTTTCATGTGTTGTTGATTAGAGTTGTTAATTCTTGCATGTATTGCTGAATCAGTGAAAACACAGATAAGTAAAGTGCAAAGTTAAAGTGAGATATGTAGAACTAAGCTACAAAGGCATACGTAAGTATCTACGTCAAAGTTAGATCATGTACAAAATGTGTAGTAGGCACTTGAAGCCACAGTTTATTTTTTACCATGGTGCGGTAAACTAAGTTGCTAAGTCTTATCATAGCTTATGTACCAAAACACAATTTAACGCGGACAAACAGAAGTCACGTGTAAAATTGCAGTAGGCAATTTAAGACACATGTTGCTTTTTTTGTCGTACTACCTTATACTAACTTTTATCATAGAACTGATGCACCCAAAAATGCAAGAAACAATTCAAGCTCGCCGTTGTACACATTCTAATCTCCTTTCTTTTTTTTCCTTCTAAAGATAGGTCTCTGTCGAGAGATCTTTTTGCAGAAGGTGCCCTTGGTTCTGCTGTTGTTGCAATGACTGAACTATCCTTTTCTGTTGGTTGCAGTTCAGAGGGATGGCGGGGTATAGTAGAGACGATTGTCTCTGCAATGGTTTCTATGACGTCGGGTGGAGGTGTTCCTGTAAAGAGTGTGTTCTAGAATTAGAAAATATCAGAGATAATGAAAATGTGTATCAAAATGTAAGCTCATGTTGTCTACTAAAATATGTGGTAACTGTAATTTCATCTGAGTGATTCAGATTTCTAATGCAACTATGCTATTGCTTATTAAAAATGATGTCGTATGTATGTTTCTTATACTCGTGTATGCATGTAAGTAGTCATAGATCAACAATAGCTCTAAAAAATTAACTGTTTAAACGAAGTTTTACTTAGATGCACATTTATCTTCTAAGTGGGACCAGGCACACATTTTTAGTGACTAAGTTTAGAAACAAAAAATACACTGTATGTTTGATTTTAATCAAGAATCCCGCTTTTTGAAAAGTTATGTTATTTAGGAATATTTGGTTTTTGTATGCATTATATAGGCTGACATGGTGCTAGTTGCTTTTTTATCTCTATTTGTTTTGTCATAGGATAGGTGACTGTTGGCACAGATAATTAGAAATAGAAGCAAGTGAATGCATGTCAATTTTTTTCTTTTTATTATACGTGTCTAAGTAATTAACATGTTGTTGACAACAAAGGTTAGTGGAACATGTTGTGTTTGACATGTGATGTTAAGTAGGATGTTATCGATACGTGGTGTTGTTGTATGTTGCCAAACGTGTGTATGTCGCCGTTGGTTTTGTTTTAAATTTTGGGTGCTCGATACTATATTTAAACTTTCCAATGTTTCCATAGATGGTGTCGATTTCTTTAAACACTTTGAGTTGGTTATTGTTCATCCATGGCTAATTTTCCAAAATCTTTTCTACTGGTTTATAAAGATCGTTTATTGAGTTTGTTTAATCAGGAAGTTAGTGAAGATGTTGCTAGGATAAGTGAGTATAAGGGTGTGGATTGTGGGTTGAAGATTGCTATGCGGAAGAGGGAAGAGTGTATTGGGGAACTTAAGGCTCTTGGTGATTGTGAAGGTGTTGTTAAAACTGTGAGGTTTATGGAGGGGATGCAACAGGATGACATGGAGACGTGTGATTGTTCACTGTTATTGATGAAGGAGATGGAGGTTAAGGCACGCGAGAAGTTTAGGTTTATCTTAAAGCTTACTGGCTATGTAGTGGACTAAAGCTGTTTAGGGTGTCTAATTTGTGTTTTCTTTGTTCAATAAGCGTGATGTTGTTTATGTTTGGTTTAAAGTAACGTGTAATCCGTGTCTGTATTATGTTAATCAGTTATCAAATAAGTGTGATCATGTTTGTATTTATGTCTGTTGTAATAAAAGTGTAGTTTGTTTTGTCATTTTGTGAGTGTTAATAAATGTTTATGTTTGTTGTGACTTAGTTTCCGTTAGTCATTGGCAAATGTCGGAGAAATTATATGTGCTTTGTTATTTAGCTGAGTGAATAAAAATTGCAGACAAATGAATGAATTGGAAGAATCATGAACTTTTAAAAACTTTCTAATGTCTACTGTTCCTGATTTGAAGAAGATAGGGTCAAAACTTTTACTGTAAAGGCATGTGGTTTGTTTTTAGTGTATTATAGAGATGAGATATAGACAAATAGTAGCGGTGTATTGTCTATTTAAAGGATGGTGAGTATATGTATTTTGTATTTGAAGCATAAAAAGCAGCATCAATGGCAGCATTACCAATACATGATGAGCTACACAGAAGTATTAATTCGCCGGATTGGGAACCGCAGTTCATACTGCGTTGTAATTGCTGAGGACCTGAGACTAGCGAGAGAGATAAACGCGTTGTGTGATCGCCTGACTGCTATCGTCTATGAAAGAGAAAGCTTTGTTGATGAATTGCACATACTGGTGGGAAGGTCTATGCCGGGTAAGATGGCAGAGTTTATGAAACAGGTTCAGGGTAAAGATATTCCAAACTTAATGAAGCTGCAAATACTCAGAAGGGAGTTCGAGCTGAGGGCTCGAGAGAAAGACATCTTTATCGAGAAGCTGAGGGGAAACATGGATTTCTGATGTCGGTGTGCTTTGTGTCATTGTCCTGTATCAGATGTGTAGGAGTGTTGTCTTTCGGGTAATGTAGTTTAGAGTTGCGGAAATAACGTCCTTTGTGTAAGATAGGTCTGGACCCGTGTGTGTTTTGTGTTATGTGCTTTTAAATCAGTGTCCGTTCTGTATGAGTTTTATGTATGATATTCGATTTAATAAATGTTGATGTATCAAATACTGGTGCTTTAGAATGTGAATGGTAACATGTGTTGATCCCAATCCTTGATCGATTCCTTAGGTTGTCTAAGGTTAAATTACCTTGGATAAATCCAAAATAACTTGTTGTAGAAACTTTTTATGTATACTAAAGTGTATGCGGAATCTACACCTTAATACCTAGAAGTATTATGAATAAAACAGTAATTGTGAATGAACAAAGATATAACCAAACGCTCCAATATTATTAGATCAATAATACGAGTACTCTTCACTAGTACTAGGGTTTACAACCTTGAAGCTTTTCTAAATCGACTTGACAACTATGAAGACTCGTAAACTTATATCTCAACTAATGCCCTAGAGCCTCCTTTTATAGACTAAGGAGTCTTAGTCGGCTTACAATACATTCCTTAGATATCATAATCTTTTCTAAAGATAAACATAATCTCTTAAACAAATACATTATACATATCTTGTACAAAAATATCTCAATACTTATCTTCACAAGTATTCTTGTTCTCCAAACAATCTTTATCTCTTAAAACCGTCTTTATCCTCTTGACAGTAGTAAGTCTTCAAGCAGTTGTAATCAGCAGCATAAACTTTTTCACCAGCATCACTAATAAACATAAGCAGTAGTAACATTAGTACTAGCAGTACTAATATGTACTCACAGTAGTAACATGTACTAGCAGTCTTAACATTACTACTAGCAGCACTAACTACTTAGCTTATATTTCAGTCTTCAACTCTGAGCAGTGTTAACTTCAACTAACAGCAGTAACTATATGCTACCAGTACTAAATTATACTAACAGTAGTAACTAGCAGTGGTAACTTTATACTACCAGTACTAACTACTTAGCATAATTTCCATTATGTACCTGAGCAGTAGTAACTCTAAGAATCCTTAAAGTCTTTTAAGTCCTAACAATCCTCCCCTAAACTTGATGTTCATCTTCTAAATCTTCAAGTTTCTTTGTTAAAAGTCTTCATCACTATCAGGAAGATGCATTCAAACCTTTTATTGACCCTTTTGCTGCTTTACCATAAGCTTGAGTAGTTGGTAGCACATCTCATTCCAATAATCAGTTTGAAGTTTCTTATTTAGCATATTTGTGATTGTTATTGGTGTGAGGGGATATCTCTTTTCAACGACATAAAGATGGCACATTTCCATACCCTTACCCAAGTGCACTCCCACATGATCATTACAACTTCCAAATAGTCACTGTATATCCTTGTAGATTTCTCCATACATCACTCTTTATGTCTGGTTCAAACATGACTTTTAAATCACCCCACAACACTCTTTCATGTTCATCTTCAGGCCTTGTATCACCATGCTTTGTTTTGACCAATTTCCAAAGAGTCTCTAAGTCTTCTCTGTCAATATCCTGAAGCATCCTAATCATTAAAGAATATCTCTTGGAACTTCCATCTGCTCTTATCAATTGATAATGTACCAATATTCCTTGTTTAAGAAGCTTGTATTCAACAATCACATGTGGTTTGGTAGCAAGTGGTATAGCATCATTTGCTATATCATCATCTTTTACTATCACCAAATGCTTTTTCAGCTCAGCTTCATTATCTACTTCAACTTCTTCATGCTCATCAGTCTCTTTATCATCTTCCATTCTTTGTCTCTTTGAAGATTCTTGTTGTTGCTCTTTCCCTGCTCTTTTCTTACCAAGTATCTTCTTTCTGCTGCCTTTAGCTTTCTCCTTACTACTTTCTGCCTTCTTTGACTTATCAGATTCTAGTTCATCCTCTGTTCCTTTAGAACTTTCTTCTGTTTCCTTTTTGCTTTTTACTACCTCAAAATCCATAGGAATACAAGTATTTACTCTCCTCATTTCATTATCAAACATCTTCTGGATCTCTTTATAGCTCTTGCTCTTCAACTAATTATGTTTGTATACACCCATGTTTTTGAGATAGGTAGACATTAGATTCCTCTTTTGAGCTTTAGTTGGTGGCTTTCTTCTTTTCTCTTCAGCTCCAAGCATTGCAAAGTGTTCCTTTCTTTTGTTCATAAGCTCTACAAACAGTCTTGATCTTTTTTTAATGGTTATCTCTCCTTGTTCTTCTGTTTGTAGCCACTGAGCTAACTCAAAATCTGCCTCCATCATAGCTTGTGTATTATCCCATGACTCAATCAAAGCTATGTTGTCTTCTTCTTCCTTTTTCCTTGCAAGCCTTTCTTCTTTTATAAGTTCAGCCTCCAACTGAGCTTGAAGATTTCTTGCCAAATCTTCATCAAGAGCAACTTGATCTTTTCTTTTCAGAGGAACTTCAGGCTCAATCATGATTGCTTTGCCTTTGTCTTTAATCATTGAAGGTTGTGATTCTTGTGGAGTTCTGAATTCACTTGGCTCCTGTACTACAACCCCTCTAGCCTTGGGTCTTGTAGTTGTTGTTGTTGTAGCAGCAGTAGTAACAACTTTAGGTTTAGCTGCTTTGATTTGAATAAGTGGGTTGGTCCCCCCCCCCCCGTCTGAGCCAAAGTTATTTCTTCAATAGTTGTAGGAGCAACACTATCTTCAACACTAGTATCTACCTCTCTTTCCTTTGCACTCTGCTCCTGTTTCTCACCAACTGGCATATCCACATTTACCTCATCACCATGAAGATCATTTGTATCAAACATTCCTTCATTATCTGACCTCCCCTGGGTATCATCAACTAAAGAAACATCAGCATCCTTATCAATGTCTTCAATACTCCTCCCCTGTTTGGATGCATCTTCATGATCACCCAAACTATCTTTATCCTCAGAGGATTCAACTCTTCTAGACTCACCAACTTTCCTTAATCTTTTGAATCCTGTAGTTCTTGATTTCTTTTTCCTTTCCAACTTCTGGACCCTCTTCTTTAAATCAGCAATCTCCTTTGCTTGAGCATCCTTTGCCTTCTCTAAATCAAGAACCTGTTTTTGCAAGTTAGTACATAAAATCATCAATTCAGATAGTTGCATGCTATCCTCACTCTACTAAGAGGTGGATTCATTTGGAAGTGTAGGAATTACTGTCGAAAAAATCTTGTTGTGTCCTCCTCTAATAACTGCAGTGTTCCTTCTCTTTATTTCCCCCCTCCTGGACTGTTCTTCTAGATCTAGAGGATGATGGTTGAGTAGTAATGGGTGTCTGGTTAGAATCAGTAGGAATGCCTGAATCTACACCCTCATCTTGAGTAGGTTGAACCATCATTGTTTCAAACAAAGGTGTTACTCTTCTAGAAAAATCCTTTCCTTCTCTCCTCATATTGGCAAAGATTTTCTTTGTGTGTGAAGGGTTAACATAAATCTTCTTGTGATGTGACATATCACCAAGCTGTTGATTAATGAAAACTTGTAGAAATCGTGGATACATTAGAAACTTAACCCCTCCATCTAAGTGTTTCACCATAGCAATCAAAAAATGTACTTTAGACAAATTAAATTTTATTTTATTTGTAGTCCCAAGCATATGATTAAAGAAGCCATTGTGCTACTGAATTCATTCCATGCAGTGGATTTGGCACTAAGGCATTGGGTAATGGTATGAATTAAGAACTTCCATTGCGGAGAAAAGAAAGCTTTATAAAATGTAAGCTTTTGAGAAGGTTTTTCATACCCCATCCGTGCCAGTTCTTCAAAAATTGTAGCAGTTGGCAAACAATCAGTACCTCCTGCATCTTCCAAGTGAAGATCACTTCTAATGCTTGACTCCATGATGATCACCTTCTTCTTATCAATTAGGGCTTGTAACTGACGTTCACCATTGACAGTGTTTGCCTTTGCCGTTGCCCAAAACTGTTGAATGCAAGATGTGTAGATGATAGGATTGACAGTCAATGCATAACGAATCTGATTAGCATTCAGAAAATCAATAATCTCATGAAACCCATCACTTTCAGCGGGTTTTTCCAAGAATGCGACCATGTTGTGAGTATCAGCAAAAGTTAGGGTTGACATTGTGTTGTGTTTTGATGATCAAAGATGAAATTGAGTTAGGGTTTATGGTTAGAGAGTGTTTGAATGATTGAAATCGAATAAAGAATCGAATGAAACCCTGAATCGAAGTATTTATAGAATCACCCTCAGCAGCATTAACTTGAACTGGCAGCACTAAATTAGGCCTAGCAACATTAACTTAATAACTGACAGCACAAAGTTATGCTAACTGTAGTAACGTACACACCAATAACCTAGGACTAATAGCATTAAGTTTTAAGTAACCGGTACTAGAACTTTAATTTCTTTCCAAAAAGACTTCCTATCATCAATTGATTCTCTCACAAGCTCCTATTTAGATTTTATCTCCAATAATCTCTCAATTATTTTTGCTCACATAATTACTCATTTTTGTTTTTATTCACACATCTCACTTTCTATTTTAAGCTCGCTTAATCTCTCATTTCTTTTGGCTCACCAAATCACTCTTTCTATTTTTATGCAACATTTTTGATAGTTTTATACACAGTTCCATCAATTCCAATAGTTTCATACTGTCCTCTCTACTTCCAAGTGTGTAACCTCTTGAGAGAGGTGGATCATTGGATTGTTTAGATGCAGTCTCAAACCTAGGTTTTGAGCTTCCACATCCCTCCAATATGGTTATCTTGGCACTATGAGACTCTACTAACCTGAACCAATTTCCTAAGAACTTGATCCATTAAGTGTTGCCATGGATTGGGTCTTATTTTATGTTACCACTGTCCTGCTCTGCTTCTAAGCTAGAAGCAGTAGTGGCAGCCCTTTCCATTCTGTCACCCAACTCCTTATGGACAGCCTCATCACCAACCTTTACAAGGGGACCACTAGACTGAGGTATCTTGGTGTCCCGACCTCTTTTGACATGCCTAGATGTTTTTGATTCTTTTTAACACACTTTTGATATTACATATCCTTCCATTCATGCTTTGAATATTGACATAAGTAGCCTCCCCTCAAACAATGCTTTAAGGGATAAGAATTTGCTCAACAGTTGTAACTTTGGCTCTCATGTCATCCCAACAACATTAACTTTTGCCTGGCAGTAGTAATTTTCTGCCTAGCAGTATTAACAGATGTCTAACAGTATTAACTCTGTCTTCAATAATTATACAACAACATGCCTCTATTCATCACAAGCACACTAGAAAAGACTAGATAGACATGTGAGAATTCATGAGGATCCATATTTATGCATAACCCATGAATAAAAGTTAAAAACTGTTATCCAAAACATTAACTTTCCCTCAACCAATTCTTCAGAGGTGAAGCATTCAACATCAGGTATTCAATATGCTTTACCTGCAAGTGTTAGTCCATAGCCAAAAATACACAATCCAAAGTATTTTCTTTTTGACAGTATTAAGTATGACCAACAGTTTTAACAAGCAGTCTTAAGTATAACTAGCAGTACTAATTATACTTAGCAGTACTAATTGACAAGACTAACAGTACTAATCCTTTACTAAAACTTACAAAAACATAAGAGATATAACATTAAGGATTAAGCAATCCAATAACTTGAGACCAATACTGAAACCTTCCAGCATCAAAACCTTTTTTAAGAAGATCCGCAACACTATTATTAGTATGAATTTTAACCATTTCTATTAACATTTTACATTGCAGTCTCTTATACAATTGATGTCTAATCTCTATATGTTTTGTTTTAGAATGTTGAACAGGATTTTCAATAATGCAGATAGTACTGTTATTGTCAATATTAATGACAGTATTCATGAAATTGTACCCATAATCCAGCAATTGATTTTGAATCCAGAGTACTTGTCCACAGCAACTAGCAGCAGCCACATATTCAGCTTCAGTTGTAGAGGTGGCAACCACAGTTTGCTTCTTACACTGCCATGATATCAACCTGTTTCCCAAAAACTGACAACCTCCAGTAGTAGACTTCCTATCTTGAGTTGCTCTAGCATAGTCACTATCAGTATAAGCAACTAGTTCAAATGGAGAATCCCTAGAATACCAAAGGCCTAAAGTTGGTTTGCCTTTCAAATATCTAAAAATTCTCTTGACTGCTAAGAGATGTGATGTCTTTAGAGTAACTTGAAATCTGGCACATGCACATACTACAAACATAATATCTGGCCTAGATGCTGTGAGATACATCAAAGACCCAATCATAGATCTATAGAGATGTACATCAACATCATCAGCATCTCCATCTTTGACTAAAGGCTTTTCCAAATCAACTGGAGTTGAAGCAGATTTCACATCAGAGTAGTTGAATTTCTTCAAAATCTCAGCTACATATTTATCCTGACTGATAAATATTCCATCTTCCTTCTGTTGTACTTGTAATCCTAGAAAGAAAGTAAGTTCTCCCATAGAACTCATCTGAAACTTATCCTTCATAAGCTTCTCAAATCCAGTACACAGATCCTTGTTTGTAGAGCCAAAGATAATGTCATCAACATAAACCTGTACAAGCAAAATATCTCCTTTTTGCTTCTTGATAAATAATGTCTGATCAATCTTCCCTCTTTTAAACCCATTGCCCAACAGATAGTTAGCCAAGGTTTCATACCATGCTCTTGGTGCTTGATGCAACCCATAAAGTGCCTTGACCACCTTGTAAACTTTGTCTGGATGGTCAGGATCTTTAAATCCTGGTGGTTGAGTAACATAAACTTCTTCCTCAATAGTTCCATATAAGAAAGCACTCTTCACATCCATTTGATATACAAGAAAACCCATAAAAGAAGCATAGGCCAAAAACAATCTTATTGCCTCAATTCTTGCTACAGGAGCAAAAACTTCTTCATAGTCTATACCTTCTTCTTGTCTATGACCCTGTGCAACCAACCTTGCTTTATTCCTTATCACAATCCCCCTTTCATCTTTCTTGTTTTTGAAGACCCATTTTGTTCTAATAGCCCTCTTTCCAAAAGGCAAATCCACAAGTATCCAAACCTGTTGGAGTTTGAATTGCAGAAGTTCTTCCTGCATTGCTTCCACCCAAGATGAATCAGATAGAGCTTTAGCAATGCTTGTGGGTTCAATCTGTGATAGGAAACAAGCATATAAACAAGTATTCAGGGTATCATGTGTTTTCTGTTCATATACAGCACTGAGAAACCCTTGTTCAGAAGTAGGTTTTGTCATTCTTCTTGTCTGAACAGATGACTTCACATCACCAATCACATTTTCAATTGGGTGATCTTTATGTATTCTTGTATTGGGAGTGGTTGGAACTGTATAGGAATTTGTGATGTTCCCCAAATCAACTTCTGGTTCATCTTCATCACTGAAGAACTCAACATGAGTGGCTTCAAGTGTATGACTAGCTCCCATAGTGAACATGTCTTTAGGGCTATCTTGATCATATGAACTAGCAGTATTAACTGATGGACCAACAACATTAAGTTTAAAGCTACCAGTATTAACATCAGGACTGGCAGTATTAACATGTTGTCCAGCAGCATTAACTTCTTTAGGACTGCTAACATCATCAGACTTATCTTGTTCATCATTCTCATTATCTGGACCATCTCCATCCTGCTTTTGATCATCAGCAGCAGATTTTGGTTCACCATTATCAACATCCTGGGTAGGTGAATCAAAGTATGAAGCATCTTTCCAAATTGGCATCACAATGCAATCTTGACTGATTTCTTCTGATGTACCTGCATTAAGTTCTTCTTGTGTACCTGCAAATTCATTAATGATTGTACCTGCAGCAACTGGTACATAATTCATAGATTGGGTTAGAGAATCAATGTCAAACAGCCACTTTGGACCATTCCCTTCTATCATAGGCTTATTCTCTAAAAACCCAATATGCAAGTTTTCTTCTACCCTCCTGGTTCTTGTGTTGTATACCCTAAAAGCTTTACTACTCAAGGAATATCCAACAAAGAAACCTTCATCACTTTTGCCATCAAACTTGCCTAAACTGTCT
This sequence comes from Tanacetum coccineum, assembly GCA_026074375.1. NCBI lineage: Eukaryota > Viridiplantae > Streptophyta > Magnoliopsida > Asterales > Asteraceae > Tanacetum > Tanacetum coccineum. Next base: position 38,929 of record BQNB010005897.1, on the reverse strand, counting down.
AAAGTATTAAGAATAGTAACATGACATCCAAATCGTCCTCAATAAAACTTAGAGCAGTTTAAAACCTCTAAAAAGTTCATAAGGTGTCATGTATATAAGGGGCTTGACTACTAAGACCCTATTCTATACATAGCAAGCAGTAGAAACTGCTTCACCCAAAATGTGGTAGGTAACTTAGAGTCTCATACAATTGTTCTAATCAACCTCAATTAGGATGTCCTAGTTCCTCCTACTCAGCTACACCTTTATTGCTGAGGAGTCCTGGCACACTTATATTCTCTCTTAAATAACATATTCTCTACAAAATCATCCATAACTTTTGTTCCTTTAACTCTGTTCCATTTATCCACTTCTATAATTTCACTTTTCTTAATCTATTAGGTTTTCTATTTCTTTGATAAATTCAATAAGACTCACTGGTTACAATCCTTAGTTGTTAAAACGAAAACCCATGTAAACCTGCTAAATCATCAGTGACACTAGCAATACTTCTTATAGCATTAAACTACTCCATAAAAGTTAGAACCAAACAGATCCAGAGGAATGCATAAACAAAGGCTTAGTAAAATAGATTCAAACCATTGGGACTTAACAAGAAGCTCTGTGTTGCTTCCCTTTAAGACAAGCAACACAGGTTTGGTCATTTTCAAAACATTTTGTAGGCAATCCTCTTACAATATTATCCTTAACAAGCTTGTTTATATTCTTAAAATTAATGTGACCAAGCCTCCTATGCCAGAGCATTGATTCATCTGATGTAGCCTTTGCAACAAGACAATAAAAGTCCTTTAGGAACAAAGTTCTCATAATCAAAACTATATATGTTTCCTTTCCTGGAATTTTAAGAAGTATCTGACTTTCATCAGGCAACTTAAAATTAGGAGATAAGACAAGACATTCCATGTGTCAGTAAAAGGACAAGTTCTTTTGTGTCACACATCTGTGAGAACCAATAAAAGATGAATTTTACTCATTACAAAGTATACATCCTTCAAAATCAAGACTATCATTTTATAGTGTTCCCTTGTACCAAAAATCCTACCACCATGTGCTCCTAACCTCCAAATGTAAACATAACCCTCTCAAATTCCCTTGAAAACTAGAGATAAGCTATGTTCCCAGTCATGTGCCTTGAGCATCCACTGTTAACAAATCTTGTATCATCTTGTTGTGGCTTGCCCTGCACATAAAAATAAGGAAATTAGATTCCTTTGGGGACCCAAGCCATCACTGACTTGGATCAAGCCATCGTATCCCCCCCGGCCCCCCCCCCCCCTGCATCAAGTAATAGGTTTCTTCAAGGTGATTGATGCACTATTAGGTTTGGTAGGTCTCCAAACCCAACATGTTGAGGCCTTTACAGCATTTGCATCAGGCAAATGCTGTAAAGGCCTCAGCATGTTGGGTTTGGAGACCTACCAAACCTAATAGTGCATCAATCACCTTGAAGAAACATAATTACATTGATGCACGAGGCAGATCCAAGTCAGTGATGGCTTGGGTCCCCAAAGGAATCTAATTTCCTTATTTTTATGTGTAGGGCAAGCCACAACAAGATGATACAAGATTTGTTGACAGTGGATGCTCAAGGCACATGACTGGGAACATAGCTTATCTCTCAGATTTCAAGGAATTTGATGGAGGTTATGTTACATTTGGAGGAGGAGCACATGGTGGTAGAATTTCTGGTAAAGGAACACTTAAAACTGATAGTCTTGATTTTGAAGATGTATACTTTGTCAATGAGTTAAAATTCAATCTTTTTAGTATCTCACAGATGTGTACTAAAAGGAACAATGTCCTATTTTACTACACTGAATGTCTTTTACTTATCCCTAATTTTTAAGTGCCTGATGAAATGGTCAGATACTTCTTAAAATTCCTAGAAAGGACAACATGTATAGTTTTGATATGAAGAACATTGTTCCTAAAGAGTGTTTAACTTGTCTTGTTACAAAGGCTACATCAGATGAATCAATGCTCTGGCATAGGAGACTTGGTCACATTAATTTTAAGAATATAAACAAGCTTGTTAAGGATAATCTTGTAAGAGGATTGCCTACAAAATGTTTTGAAAATGACCAAACCTGTGTTGCTTGTCTTAAAGGGAAGCAACACAGAGCTTCTTGTAAGTCCAAGGTTCTGAATCCAATTACTAAGCCTTTGTTTATGCTTCATATGGATCTGTTTGGTCTAACTTTTTATATAAGTTTAATGCAAAAAATATAGCTTAGTAGGACACAGAGATTATAGTAGATTTACATGGGTTTTCTTTTTAACAACTAAGGATGAAACCAGTGAGATCCTTAAGAACTTTATCAAAGAAATAGAAAACCTAGTAGATAAGAAAGTGAAAATAATCAGAAGTGATAATGGAACAGAGTTTAAGAACAAAGTTATGGATGATTTTTGTAGAGAAAAAGGTATTAAGAGAGAATATAGTGTAGCCAGGACTCCTCAGCAAAATGGTGTAGCTGAGAGGAGGAATAGGACACTAATTGAGGTTGCTAGAACAATGTAAGACGACTCTAAGTTACCTACCACATTTTGGGCTGAAGCAGTTAGTACTGCTTGCTATGTACAAAATAGGGTCTTAGTAGTCAAGCCTCATAACAAGACACCTTATGAACTTTTTAGAGGTTTTAAACCTGCTCTAAGTTTTATGAGACCATTTGGATGTCATGTTACTATTCTTAATACTTTAGACAATTTAGGCAAGTTTGATGGCAAAAGTGATGAAGGTTTCTTTGTTGGATATTCTTTGAGTAGTAAAGCTTTTAGGGTATACAACACTAGAACCAGGAGGGTAGAAGAAAACTTGCATATTGGGTTTTTAGAGAATAAGCCTATGATAGAAGGGAATGGTCCAAAGTGGCTGTTTGACATTGATTCTCTAACCCAATCTATGAATTATGTACCAGTTGCTGCAGGTACAATCATTAATGAATCTGTAGGTACACAAGAAGAACTTAATGCATGTACATTAGAAGAAATCAGTCAATATGCAATGGTGATGCCAATTTGTGAAAGATGCTTTTTTTTTTTTTTATATTTTTTTAAATAATTGTTTTGATTCACACAACCCATGATGTGTCATATGTGAACCAAAAATCTGCTGCTAATGAACAAAATCAGATTAGATGGTCCAGATACGGAAGAATGATAAACAGATGAAAAGAGTCTGATGATGATAGCAGTCCTAAAGAAGTTAATGTTGTTGGACAACATGTTAATACTGCCAGTCCTGATGTTACTACTGGTAGCTTTAAACTTAATGTTGTTGGTCCATCAGTTAATACTGCTAGTTCATATGATCAAGATAGCCCTAAAGACATGTTCACTATGGGAGCTAGTCATACACTTGAAGCCACTCATGTTGAGTTCTTCAGTGATGAAGATGAACCAGAAGTTGATTTGGGGAACATCACAAATTCCTATACAGTTCCAACCACTCCCAATACAAGAATACATAAAGATCACCCAATTGAAAATGTGATTGGTGATGTGAAGTCAACTGTTCAGACAAGAAGAATGACAAAACCTACTTCTGAACAAGGGTTTCTCAGTGCTGTATATGAGCAGAAAACACATGATACCCTAAATACTTGTTTATATGCTTGTTTCCTATCACAGATTGAACCCACAAGCATTGCTAAAGCTCTATCTGATTCATCTTGGGTGGAAGCAATGCAGGAAGAACTTCTGCAATTCAAACTCCAACAGGTTTAGATACTTGTGGATTTGCCTTTTGGAAAGAGGGCTATTAGAACAAAATGGGTCTTTAGAAACAAGAAAGATGAAAGGGCGATTGTGATTAGAAATAAAGAAAAAAGTTGGTATGCACATAAGGTTCATAGACAAGAAGAAGGTATAGACTATGAAGAAGTTTTTGCTCCTATGGCAAGAATTGAGGCAATAAGATTGTAATTTGCCTATGCTTCTTTTATGGGTTTTCTAGTATTTCAAATAGATGTGAAGAGTGCTTTCTTATATGGAACAATTGAGGAAGTAAGTTTATGTTACTCAACACCAGGATTTTAAAGATCTACCATCCAGACAAAGTTTACAAGGTGGTCAAGGCACTTTATGGGTTGCATCAAGCACCAAGAGCATGGTATGAAACCTTGGCTAACTATCTGTTGGGCAATGGGTTTAAAAGAGGGAAGATTGATCAGACATTATTTATCAAGAAGTAAAAAGGAGATATTTTGCTTGTACAGGTTTATGTTGATGACATTATCTTTGGCTCTACAAACCATGATCTGTGTACAGATATGAAAGCTTAAGAATGAAAAGTTTCGATGATTCAATGGTAGAACTTACTTTCTTTCTAGGATTCTAACAAGTACAACAGAAGGAGAGTGGACTATTTACAGTCAAGATAAATTAAGTACTGAGATTTTGAAGAAAATCAACTACTCAGACGTGATATATGCTTAAACACCATTGAATTTGGAAAAGAGCCTTAGACAAAGAATGGAGATGCTGATGATGTTATGACACATCTCTATAGATCTATGATTGGGTCTTTGATGTATCTCACAGCATCTAGGCCAGATATTATGTTTTAAATGTGCAAGTGCCAGATTTTTGAGTTACCCAAAAGACATCACATCTCTTAGCAGTCCAAAAATTTTTAGATATTTGTAAGCAAACCAACTTTAGGCCTTTTGGTATTCTCAGGATTCTCCAAATGAAACAAGTATGTTATACAGAAACGTGACTATGCTGGAGCAACTCAAGATAGGAAGTCAACAACTAGAGGTTGTTAGTTTTTGGGAAACAGGTTGATATCTTGGCAGTGCAAGAAGCAAACTGTGGTTGCCACCTCTACAACTGAAGCTGAATATGTGGCTGCTGCTAGTTGTTGTGGACAAGTACTCTGAATTCAAAATCAATTGATGGATTATGGGTAAAATTTCATGAATATTGTCATTAATATTGACAATAACAGTAAAAAAAACTAACAGATTATATGAAAATCCTGTTCAACATTCTAAAACAAAACATATAGAGATTAGACATCATTTTATAAGAGACTGCAATGCTAAAAAGTTAATATTAAATGGTTAAAATTCATACTGATTATAATGTTGCAAATCTTCTTACAAAGGGTTTGATGCTGGAAGGTTTCAGTACTTGGACCTCAATGTATTGGAATGCTTAATCCTTAATGTCTATATCTCTTTATGTTTTTGTAAAAGTTTTGTAAATGATTAGTACTGTAAGTCTTGTCAATTAGTATTGCTAAGTATAATTAGTACTGCTAGTTATACTTAAGACTGCTTGTTAAAACTGTTGGTCATACTTACTACTGTCAAAAAGAAAATACTTTGGATTGTGTATTTTTGGCTATGGACTAACACTTGCAGGTAAAGCATATTGAATACCTGATTTTGAATGCTTCACCTCTGAAGAATTGGTTGAGGGAAACTTAATGTTTTGGATAACAGTTTTTAACTTTTATTCATGGGTTATGCATAAATAATGGAACCACAAGCATTCTCACATGTCCATCTTCTTATTCTAGTGTGATTGTGATTAATAGAGGCATGTAAGTTGTATAATTATTGAAGAACAGAGTTAATACTGATAGCTATCTGTTAAAACTGCTAGGCATGAAAATTACTAATACCAGGCTAATGCTGTTGGGATACATGAAGAGCCAAAGTTACAAACGTTGAGCAAATTCTTAATCCCTTAAAGCATTGTTTGGAGGGGAAGGCTACTTATGTCCCCCCCCCAATATTCAAATCATAATGGAAGGATATGTTATATCAAAAGTGTGTTAAAAAGAATCAAAAACATCTAGGCATGTCAAAAGAGGTCGGGACACCAAGATACCTCAGTCTAGTGGACCCCTGTAAAGGTTGGTGATGAGGTTGTCCATAAGGAGTTGGCGCAGAATGAAAAAGGGTTGCCACTAACTGACATCTATATTAGAAGGCAGAGCAGGACAGTGGTAACATCAAATAAGACCCAATCCATGGCAACACTTAATGGATCAAGTTCTTAGGAAATTGGTTCAGGTAGTGGTCCCAGGTGCCAAGATACCATATTGGGGGATGTGGATGCTCAAACTAGGTTTGAGACTACATCTAAACAGTCCAATGATCCACCTCTCTCAAGAGGTTACACACTTAGAAGTGGGGAGGACAGTATGAAACTATTGGAATTGATGGAACTGTGTACAAAACTGTCAAAAATGTTGCATAAAAATAGAAAGAGTGATTTGGTGAGCCAAAAGAAATGAGAGATTAAGTAAGCTTAAAAATAGAAAGAGAGATGTGTGAATAAAAACAAAAATGAGTGATTATGTGAGCAAAAAGAATTGAGAGATATTGTGAGCATAAAAACAGAAAGAGAGCTTGTGAGAAGAATCAATTGATGATAGAAGTCCTTTTTGGAAAGAAATTAAAGTTAGTGCTG
>BQNB010005897.1:0-30000 GCA_026074375.1 Tanacetum coccineum | reverse complement strand
CTATCTCAAAAATATGAATGGATACAAGCATAATCAGTTGAAGAGCAAGAGCTATGAAGAGATCCAAAAGCTATTTGATAATGAAATGAGGAGAGTAAATAATTTTATTCCTATATATTCTGAGGAAGTAAAAAGGCAAAAAGGAAACATAAGAAAGTTCTAAAGGAACAGAGGATGAACTAAAATCTGATAAGTCAAAGAAAGCAGAAAGTAGTGAGGAGAAAGCTAAAGGCAGTAGAAAGAAGATGCTTGGTAAAAAAGAGCAGGGAAAGAGCAACAACAAGAATCTTCAAAGAAACAAAAAATAAAGGATGACAAAGAGACAGATGAAGTTGAAAAAGTTAAAGAAGTTGATGAAGCTGAGCTGAAAAAGCATTTGTGATATACAAGAATATGAATATAGCAATTGATGCTAATAACTCACTTGCTAACCTCAAACCACCAGTGATTGTTGAATACAAGCTTCTTAAAGAAGGAATAATGGTACATTATCAGTTGATAAGAGCAGATGGAAGTTCCAAGAGATATACTTCAATGATTAGGATGCTTCAAGGCATTGACAGAGAAGATTTGCAGACTCTTTAGAAATTGGTCAAGACAAAGCATAGTGATACAAGGCCTAAAGATGAACATGAAAGAGTGTTGTGAGGAGATTTAAAAGTCATGTTTGAATCAAACATAAAGAGTGATGCATGGATAAATTTACAAGGATACAAAGTGACTATTTAGAAGCTGTTTGATTCATGTGGAGTGCACTTTGTAAGGTTTGAAAATGTCCACATCTTTATGTTAGTTGAAAAGAGATATCCCCTCACACCAATAACAATCACAAATATGCTTAACAAGAAACTTCAAACTGATTATTGGAATGAGATGTGCTACCAACTACTCAAGCTTATGGTAAAGCAGCAAAATGGTCAATAAAAGGTTTGAATGCATCTTCCTGATAGTGATGAAGACTTTTAACAAAGAAACTTGAAGATTTAGAAGATGAACATCAAGTTTAGGGGAGGATTGTTAGGACTTAAAAGACTTTAAGGATTCTTAGAGTTACTACTGCTCAGGTACATAATGGAAATTATGTTAAGTAGTTAATACTGGTAGTATAAAGTTACCACTGGTAGTTACTACTGTTAGTATAATTTAGTACTGGTAGCATATAGTTACTACTGTTAGTTGAAGTTAACACTACTCAGAGTTAAAGACTGAAATATAAGCTAAGTAGTTAGTGCTGCTAGTAGTAATGTTAAGACTGCTAGTACATGTTACTACTGTAGAGTATAAACATATAGTACTAGCTAGTACTAATGTTACTGACTGCTTATTTTATTAGTGATTCTGGTGAAAAAAGTTTTATGCTGCTGATTATAACTGCTTAAGACTTACACAGTCAAGAGGAAAAAAGAATTTAAGAGTTAAAAGATTGTTGGAGAACAAGCAAACATGTGAAAAAAAAAGATTAGGTATTGAGATATTTTTGTACAAGATATGTATAATGTATTTGTTTAAGAGATTATGTTTATGTTTAGAAAAGATTATGATATCTTAGGAATGTATTGTAAGCCGACTAGGACTCCTTAGTCTATAAAAGGAGGCTCTAGGGCATTAGTTGAGATACAAGTTCATATAAGTTTTCATAGTTGTCAAGTCGATTTAGAAAAGCTTCAAGGTTGTAAACCCTAGTACTAGTGAAGAGTACTCGTATTATTGATCTAATAATATTGGAGCGTTTGGTTATATCTTTGTTTATTCACGATTACTGTTTTATTCATAATACTTCTAGGTATTAAGGTGTAGATTCCGCATACACTTTAGTATACATACAAAGTTTCTACAACAAGTTATTTTGGATTTATCCAAGGTAATTTAACCTTAGACAACCTAAGGAATCGATCAAGGATTGGGATCAACAAGTGGTATCAGAGCTTTGCTTTAAGAAACTTTGATCTAGAAGACATGGAATTTGAATCTACAAATAGTAATACTACTGCTAAGCTACCCATACTCAAACTGGGTGAGTATGAGATGTGGGTGATAAGAATTAAGCAGTACTTCCAGATCCAAGACTATGCTCTATGGGAGGTCATAGAGAATGGTAACTCATGGGTGTCTGTACCACAAACAGCACAAGAGAATGGTACTTCAGTTATGAAGATGTCTGTACCTGTAACTGCTGAAGAAAAGACCAATAAGAAGAATGATGTGAAGGCTAGAAGCTTGCTACTCATGGCTCTTCCCAATGAACATCAACTCACATTCAGTCAGTACCCTGATGCTAAAACAATGTTTACTGCCATTGAAACACGATTTGGAGGTAATGAAGCTACTAAAAAAACACAAAAGACACTTTTTAAGCAACAATATGAAAGTTTCAATACATCAAGCACAAGGTCTCTTGACTCTATTTTTAACAGGCTCCAGAAGATTGTCAGTAGGCTTGCAATTTTGGGTGTGGTCATCTCTCAAGAAGACTTAAATTCAAATTTTTTGAGCAGCTTGCCCCCTGAGTGGAACACCCATGTTGTAGTATGGACGAATATGCCTGAAATTGAATCTATGAGCATTGATGATTTGTACAACAACTTCAAAATTGTTGAACAAAATGTAAAGAAATTTGTTGGTGCAAGTAGTGGTGCCCAAAACTTGGCCTTTATGACTGCTCCAAGCACTAGCCATACTAATCTTGTTAATACTGCTATGTCTGCATATGAAGTTAGTACTGCTAGCCCTGATGTTAACACAGCTAGTCCTCAAGTTAGTACTGCTAGCTTCAGTGATAATGTTGTGTATGCTTTCATGATTGAGAATCCCAATGGTTCTAATCTTTTACATCAAGACCTAGAGCAAATTTATGAAGATGATCTAGAAGCAATGGAATTGAGGTGGCAGCTCTATGTACTAAGTATGAGGGCAAAGAGGTACTATCAGAGGACAGGCAAGAAAATTTTCATAAATGATAATGATACTGCTGGGTATGATAAATCCAAGATAGAGTGTTTCAACTGTCATAAGATGGGACACTTTTCCAGGGAGTGTAAAGCACCAATAAGCAAGGAAACAATGAAGACACATCTTCAAAGGCAATGTTGGCTATAGATGGTGTAGGTTTTGACTGGAGTGACATGGCAGAAGAATAAGTTCAGACAAACATGGCTCAAATGGCGTTTTCAGACTTAGAGGTATACAATGATAAAACTTGCTCTAAAACTTGTTAGAAAAACTATGAAACCCTTAAGAAACAGTATGATGATTTGATTGTTAAGCTTAATCAAACTGAATTTACAACAGCTACTTATAAAAGAGGTTTAGCAACAGTAGAAGAACAACTTATCACATATAGAAAGAATGAGGTTCTTTTTAGTGAAGAAGTTGCAGTTCTTAAAAGAGAAGTGGCTTGCAAAGACTATGAAATAAATGTGCTTAAAAGTGAGTTTGAAAAAGTTAAGCAAGAAAAAGAGGGTAATTCAACCAAGGTAAACTAACCGAGTTAAACGAATGATACCAAACAATCGAATGATTACAAGAGTATAGGAGATTACAAGGTGTTTCCTGGAATTAAAAGCTTTGTTTGACCTCTTTTTCTCTTCCTATCTTCTAAAAATCGACTTTTGTGGTTAAGGTATCAAAAATATGATCAAGCACACTGAAAACCTGTTTTTAGGTTTTCTATTTATACTGTCTAGAATTTAGTTGATACGGCGTATCGAGAGAGTTAGATACGGCGTATCGGGGGTTTCTTCTTGGAGTAAAGGATGATGAACACAAATAACGGCTAATTTTATAGCATCATTTATCCCATGTTATAAACCCAATTTGTATAGTTATTTGCCAAAGAAATTGTTACTATAATCGTTTCAATATTTGGAGAATTGCAGTAATTATGGAAGTATAAAAAAAAAATAGTGAAAGTTAGCAAAAGGGGTGCATTCTGTTGCTTAAATGAAGATTATTTATGAAGATTCTATTCTGAAATACCAACCATCCAGAATCCATCAAGTGAAGATACGGCAAATTCTGCCTGCACTCCCCAAAGAACCACACCCAAGTGGGGAATAAAGATCAATACTCCGTAATAAGGACTCAATACGCCCGTATCAAGATAGTAATCAATAAAATTATTATTGAAGATATCAAGCGTGGTCCCTAATCCAAGAAATCCCCAATACGCCGTATCCAACACTTGGATACGCCGTATCGAGCCCGACTTCCAGACCCTAAAATACAAAAAATCAAAACAAATTTAATGTGCTAAATCATATTCTCGATACTAACACCAAAAAAAGTCAATTTTCCCAGATGAGAAAAAGAGTCAGAAAGAGGTCAGTAGCCCATCGTAATAAAAATTATAAAGAACGACAACAATTCCCATTCCATATACTTTATTAATCGGTTTTGTTTTTTGGTATCATTTTTTTAACTCTGTTTATTTACCTTGGCAAAATAATTACTCTTAATTAGTATTTAATAATATGTTTTAAGGTATAATACCTTCTGGTATTACCTTAATATGAGATCTGCATGTTTGTTATTGATTTATCTTGATTTCTTGATATTATCGTTGGAGTGCATGTTTATGTTTATCAATTATATACTTGTTTAAAGCGCTTTTTGTAACGCTACACTCATTTAACTGGAAATCAAGTGAAGCCGACCACCGTAGAATCTCTCTAATCTTCAATAAATATACATGATCAGGATTGAGGATTCCAAAATAAGCAGAAGATCGAAGACCGGATGATTGGAGGATTGAAAACAAGCACGTGTCTTCACGATCTTAAGGAATCTTGCAAGCAAAAACAAGCACCCACGAAACACAACAAAGAGAGAAGCACTCCCCCACACTTATTCATTATGATATCTAAACTAATATAATATTATTATTACTAAGATAAGCATGGGTTGTCACCCACGAAGCGCTTGTTTATTAAGGAGTCACTAGCTTGACTCGCCCCCAAATTTAGTTGTCCTTGGGGTGAAAACTGATGGAAGATACGATCTTCAAAGAAATTTCACTCAAAATATGACATTTATCGATCATGAAATTATCAATCAGAAGATATGGAGATTTTCTCGTGAAAGAGAAAACTCTATTAATAAAGAAGATCCCAGGATCGAAAACTTTGTCCTCATTTCTGGCAGGAAATGATAGAAAAGTTTCGATCTCAGGAGGATCGAATGAGATAGTAGAAAAAACGTCCAGTGGAAGAATATAAAGTCTCTTAGATTGGACTCCTTTGATAATGAATATTTCGGGATCAAAAATTATGTCTTCATTTCCAGAGGGAAATGAGACTAGAAGGTCAATCTTGAAAAATTCCTTAGAAAGAGAGGAGTCACAATCGGATAATAGGAGAGAAGAATCATTAAGCTCATGACATCTAAGATCCTTAGGCGACGTTTCAGATATATTTTCCTTCAAAAGTCTAGTTAATACTCCTGGATCGGGCTCAATATCCAAGTAAAAATGATCATGCTCTGGTGGAGATATGATGTGAGCGAGTTCATTGGTGAACTCCTCATGATAAAAGTCACTCTTATCGACAGGAGGAAGCGGATCAATCGAAGGATAAAAAATAAACGAATCATATTCAAAAAGAGAAACATCAGAATGAGTAGTGGTACTGCCACTACTCTTCTCTTCAATATGATCGTCTTCAAAATAGAAAGCTTCATAACCAGAAGAGAATAATCAAAATGAGTAGTGGTACTGCCACTACTCTTCTTTTCAATATCAAAGCAAAATGTTTCATAATCAGGTGAAGAATCATTAAAATGAGAAAGAAGGGTGTCGGTCTCCTTCACGAGAGAGTCACTATCCTCGTAGGGAATAGGAGATGGGGAGGGAGACTCGACCACAGAATCAGATGGAGTGGTATTGCCACTACTTGTCTTATATTTAGAAAAATCGATAATATTGATACAATGAACGGATTGCATATCTCTCGAATTATTTCTTGAAGATTTATTAGTATAAAATACAACTTCTTCATTCCTGACTCTTAAAGTTAATTTTTCCTTGTACAGATCCACAAGAACTCTTATAGTGCGCAAGGAAGGTCTCCCTAATATGATAGGAACTCTAGGATCAGCCTCAAAATCAACTATAACGAAATCAACAAGAAAATTGAATTTTTCCACTTTAACAATAACATCTTCAGCTATACCCATCGAAAATGTGACAGAACGGTTAGCAAGTTCAAGAGTCATCCGAGTGGGCTTCAGAGGATCGATCCCAAGTTTCTCATAGATCGAAAAAGGCATAAGGTTTATGCTAGCTCCAGAATTGGCTAAAGAGTTGTAAACCTCACGCTCTTGTAAGATACATGAAATGAGAAACTTCTCGGGATCATCAAGCTTTTCGGGCACCTTTTTAAGAAGGATAGCAGAGCATTAATCATTTATTAGTGTATTTGCTAACTCTTCTAATTTCTCTTTGTCCTTTAATAAATCTTTTAAAACTTTAGTAAATTTTAGAATTTGAGTTAAAGCATCCATAAGACTGGTGTCAAAATGAATTTGCTTCAATATTTTCAAAAATTTAGACACTTGAACATCATTTTTATCAAGAAGTTTTGTCTTATTAAGCCTTGAAGGATATGGAATCTTAGGTTGATGAGGGTTGGGCTTAGGATCTTCCTTTGGTTTTGGTGGTGACACTTACTGAACTCCTAGAGGTGGGACATGTGCAGTACTTTCTAGGATTGTAATATGCACCTCGTCCATTAAAGTCTCCGGTTCTTTTTCCACTGCCACCGTAGGAGTAGGAAGAACAAGGGTTGGAATAGAAGGTCCAGCAGTAGTCAATCCACTCCTTGTCATAAAAGAATTAACTTTCTCTCTCGGGTTAGGCTTAGTGTTGCTTGGCAGAGCACCTGGAGGCCTTTCATGAAGCACTTTTTGCATTTGAATCATTAGATCAACAATTTAGGCATTTTGGGTTTTTAGTTGTTAGATTTTTTGAGTATTGTGATTTTGCATTTATTGTATTTTTTGGTTGTTTTGAGTTTGCATTTGTTGTATTCTAGCCTCAGTTGATCTCATATGTTGATATATCGTTTCTTCCAAAGAAGGCACATTCGGCTGAGCTTGATTCTGATTGTATCCCTGATTTTGGTTGTAATTATTTCCTTGATTATAATTTTGAACCCTGTTTTGATTATAACCTTGGTTTTGATTATTTCTGTTTTGGTTCTGGTTATGATTCTGATTCCTATTTTGATTATTTTGATAATATCCCTGATTATGACTGTGATTGTTTCCTTGATTAATCTGATTCTGGTTATTACCTTAATTAAATCCGGGTAGTCCGAGGTAATTATTGGAACGATAGTTAAGTAGATTACGGTTACCTTGGGGTTGGTGAGAATTACCACCCTGGTTATAGGTACCCGTTGTAGCATAAACGTCCTCAGTGTAGCCACTGGCGGCTTGACACTCGTAGTAAGGGTGAGGACCACCACATGTCTCACAACCGTTTTGTACAGAATTAACCGATCGGTGCAGAGAAAGAAGAGCTTCAACTTGCTTAGTGAGAGAGGTAATATGAGCATCTTGATCAGAGCTCCCACTATCACTTGCAACTTGAGGTTTGTTTCGGGAAGTTTGAACTTTAGATTTGTTTTCAATAATAGTCAAATCTTCTTGGGTATTCTTTGTCAAGAAATTACCATTAGCTGCAGAATTAAGAGAGTCTTGCTCAGATTGATTTAAATTGTTGTAGAAAGTATCAATCTGGTGGAGAGGAGAAAATCCGTGATGGTGACATTTATTAAGAAGATCTTTAAATCGGTCCCAGGCTTCAGCAAAAGTCTCACCGAATCTTTGTTGAAATCTCGTGATTTCATTTCAAAGATTGGTAGTCTTAGAAGGAGGAAAGAAACGGTTCACGAACTTGGAAACAAGGTCGTTCCAAGTTATGATAGAATTTGGAGGTTCTTTTTCAAGCCATGTCCGGGCTGCTCCCTCAAGAGAAAACGGAAATAACAACAGTTTAACAACGTCACCCGGAACGTTATTAAGTTTAATTGTTTGAGTTATTTTTGTAAACCTTCGAATATGAGAATGAGGATCATCGTTTTCAAAACCATGAAAAGCAATGGCGGTTACTAGATTAAGTAACCTGATCTTCAATTTGAATTGATTAGCAAGAATGGGGGTACAACAATTGCATCCCCTACACCATCGGTTGGTGCTTGAAGTAACTCCTCCATCGAGCGGAGGTCGGGTATCAGACCCTGTGGTGGAGCTTGTCCAGCCATATCGTCTTCTTCTAGATCGAAAAGGAGTGATGGTTCACTTTGATTCCTTCGACTTATTAACTTTTTGGGATCTTCAACAGGAGATAAAAGTCGTCTAGCAGAAGAACGTGTGCTCATGCACTATATAGACGGATAAGATAATATATAGAAAAAGAAAGAAAAATACTTTAATTTTTTTGGTTTTTATATAATAGAGAAAATTGAAAATAATTTTTGGATAAAAATAGAAAATATTTTTGGATTTTTTTTTAAATATATTAAAATAAAATATTTTTGGATTTTTATTATTTTTATATTTTTTTGTGTTTAATATTTTTAATAGATACAAAAAATAACTTTTAAGGAGAAAGGATCTTCAAGGCATTCACTTCGAAACACAACGTGAAAATCGTACACATCTCCCTGGCAACGGCGCCAAAAACTGAATTGAATATAATAGTCTATATAAAAATATATATATAACTAAATACCAAATAAGTAATAGTATAAAGAGAATCCTGTTTGATATAAAAATTGCTTGAGGACGAACAATATTTTATCTCCTGGATGTCGTATCCCGACGAGAGATGAATTTAAAATCCACAAAAGTATTTTGTTTGATGCTTGAATATCGAATATTTTTGTTTTTGGGTTTTAAATTAAAATTTCAGAAATAATTTGCACATTGCAAATGAGAATGTATATTTATAGTCAAAACTCATGCGACTTTACTACCGTCATAATTAATGGTGAAACCAAAGAACGAAGGAATTACCGAAGGAATTATCCAGAATTATTATGATCGTGAAGATGGTGAAACTACACCGAGATTTAAAGTATAGTTAGCAAAAAAATCGAAAAAATGAGAATAATACAAAAAGAAAGAGAAAGAAAGTTTGAAGGTAATCGTTTCGCAACTACCGAAGGAACTACACGAAGGATCGATTATTCGTTGATACGCAACAAAAGTCAAGGATGTAAAGTATTGTACAAAGTGGAAGATATCGCCACTTGCCTTGTAGAGTATGTAAAGTTTTGGGATGATTGGGAAGTTGACCGTTACGGGAACGCCAACTTAGGTTGTTGTTTTTGATCGATGATCAAGACGTTGTAAATAGTTGTGTTTTTTTTATGGTAACGGTCGGGAAAAAGTGTCTAACAACTTGTACTTTAGTCTTAATATATTTGTTTCTTGATTTTTATTTAACAACAATTTACTTCCCTCTCACCTAATGATTAGCCGTTGGTTTTATGCGAATGAGGACTTGTTCGAGCGTGCATGTCTATTCCGTCGTTACGGCCATGCATGCATATCTTAGCTGCCTCATTGGTTTACGAATTTTGGTTAAAGTTAGAAGGTTCCTACCCTATATCATTCTTCATCTTAACCGTTGGTTAAATTCGAATAAGGATGTGATCGAACACACATGTCTATTCCGTCGTTACGGCCATGTATGTGTGCTTCAACTGCCTTGTTGGAGTGGTACTTCTGTTGAAAGATTGGAGAATGATCAAACCGTATACCTTTCCATACAAAAACCCATATTTACCTCTGTAAACTTGTTACTCCTTAGCTTTAGTGGTGGAGATGCGTATCCTTGCCAAGCTTATGATAGACTACTCGTCACAACCGAGCAATTGAGCGAATTAGTTACATGTTACCACATAGATTAGTTGAGTGATTTGAGTGATTTCATCTTCCTATTTCGTGAGGTGTTTGGTTGTGTACTTGTAATTGATCGAATAAGTGCTTTAACGGAAAATATCCTTAAGGGATACATTTTTATAAACTTCTAAAGGCTACTTGAGGACAAGTAGGATTCAAGTGGGGGGATATTTGATGACATCAAATAACGTCTATTTTATAGCATCATTTATCCCATGATATTAACCCATTTTGTATAGTTATTGCAAAGAATTATTACTTAATCATTTATATTTGAGAATTACAGTAATTATGGAGTAATTGGTGAAACTTAGCAAAAGGCACCCATTCTGGAGCTTAAATGAAGATATTTTGAAGATTATTGTTATGAAGTCCAATACGCTGTATCCATCAAGGAAGATACGGTGTATCCGTGCCTGCACTCACCAAAGACCACAAAAGGAATAAAGATCAATACGCCGTATCCAGAGGACTCAATACGCCGTATTCAAGATATGGAATCAATATAATATTCTAGAAGATATCAAACGTGGTCCCTACTCTAAGAAATCCCCAATACGCCGTATCCAATACATGGATACGCCGTATCCAACCGACTTCCAGACCTTATAAATAGAAAACTCAAAAACGAGTTTTAAGTGTGCTAAATCATATTCTCGATACCTAAACCACAAAAGTCGATTTTAGAGGAGAAAAAGAGCAGAAGAGGTTGAGAAATGTATTCAATTCCATAGGAGACATCGTGTAATTCCATATACTTTAGTAATCGTTTAGTTTTTGGTATCATTCGTTAACTCGGTTAGTTTACCTTGGCTAAATTATTACTCTTGTATTTATTATGACGTTTAAAGGCTAATACCTTCGGGTATTAGCCATTATTATGAAGATCTGAATGTTTGGTATTTGTTTATATCGATTCCTTGATTTATCGTTGAGTGCTTGTTTATGTTTATCAATTTATACTTGTTTACGTGCTTTTGTATGTGACCTATCATTCAACTGAATCTAGCAAAGTGGACCAAGCGGATCTAGAGTCCGGGATAGCTCTCCATATAGTAATTTATACATCTAGAATAATAGTTACACAAGTATTGTCCTTCTAAGTCTGTGTCTAGGATACGCTTTGGGCTTAACCAGTCAACAGGCGGGTCAACGGTTCAGACTGCTACGTGGCATGCCATGTGGCACCACGTGGCACCACATGGCAGCTGACGTGGCTTGAGGGGATTTTACCCTCTGCAGATTCGAACCCTCGACCTTGGGGTTGTGGACTTAAGGAACCACAAGAGACTAATTTCTCTAGGTATTGATCTTGTTATATATACATATAATAATTCATTTAACACCATTTAGGCCCACGTCAGATTCATTTATAAAAAGGTTCAATATAAAGCATGACAGGTTCAAATAGAAAATGGTTTAAAAGGTGAGGAAGGTACCTATAGATTCATAATTTCATGCTCTTTCCAATATAGTGATTGTGGAATATTAACGACTTCGTTTGGACCTCGATAAACATGAAAACGTCGTCGAAAGTCACCCAAAAATTACCGTTTTTGCTTTGTTTTCAATCCTGTGTACCTGTAATACATAAAAACACAATACAAACATATTTGCAACATATTTACTCATATTTTAGTGTTTTAGTCCATTTATTAGCATTTTCCGGGGTACAAATGATGTATGTTTTAGCGCACATCATATGCCCAAGTTATACCTATTTAAAGTTGAATTATTTTATGCTCAAGACTATTTTTTAGAGTTTATTCTTCACTCAACCTACTCACATGTACCCATAACAAGACTTATCACTAAAGGCCAAAAATGTCTAAAAAGTATATGAATATACACAACTTCCAGAGGTAGTTTGGTATTAAAAGAGCAAAGTAAGAATATTTTATGAATGTTTTAAAACTGAAAGTCAAATCTGCCAAATAAGGGTAGTTTCTGCACATAAATCTTGCATAATTATTTTGAAAATGTTAAGCACCTCCACTGATTTTAGACTAAACTAGAAAGTTGTAGGTATCCCTTTTATGTAAAGTTAAAAAAAGAGGCAGCCATAACTCAAAAAAATGAGTAAGTTATGGCTGTTTTAGTGAGACATAAAATTTCAATCAGTTTACTATTTCTAGATTGGTCAACTTTGCATGCATGTTGTTGTTATATAATTTCCAAAAACAACCATACCAAGTGTAGGTGCCATTTTTAACATCATTTTAGAGTCACAAAATATTCTTAGATCAAATGTTTCATTTGGTTTAAAAGTATATAAGGAAAGTGCAAGATAAGTGTACAAAAACTAGGGTTAAAAGCTTCTTGGTGCAAGATCAACACAAGTTGTCTTGCACCAAGGTTTTTACCTTGATTATTGAATAAATATGAGTGAGATGGTTTGAGGGCTGAGATGATATGGATTCTTGATGGATGTACTCCTAAGCTTTCTTGATCAAAACCCTTAACACACAAGTACTTAGATGATCTCTTGATGCATGATTCTTGAACTATATTAAAAATTTAAGAATAGCGGTGTTGTGTTCTTGTGGTTTTCGTCCCAAATGAGAGAGGGAGGAGGAATTATGTGATTTTCCTAAATCCAGATTTGCATGTGAAATGAGGATGTTAATTAGTTGTGAGGTTTAAGTACTAATTTTGTGTGTGTGTGACAAGTGTTAACTAAGCTAGTGAAGTGTCAAGTGATGTGGAGGGTATGTGTCACTCAAATGGAGAGAGTTAGTGGTGAGTATTAGTTGATTTTAATGTGTAAATCGTACCCCAAAACGTCTTAAGTCTAGTGGTTGAAGTTCTAAACTATATATTTATTATATATAATAAAATATATATAATAAGTATAATCTAAAAACAGTCAATGAAACCGAGGAGTAGTATAGAATATCCTCGGGTCGTTTATCCCCAACGAGGTTGTGCTGGAAAATCGATACAGTCGGAAGATTAGAGTTTGAATGAGAGTAATGATTTGGGAGTGTAGAAAGCTAAATTAATCAATAACAAGCAAAAACGATTGAGAAAAACCTAAAAATGAAAGTTAAATAACTTAAATCCTAAAACGGGCACGAAAAACGAGGGTCAAAAACCTAAATTTTGCAAATTAAACCCTAAAACAAATTTAAAAGCTAAAATAGATTCTAAATGACAAATAACGAAGTTTAAAATATTCACAGATTCAAACACAAATGGTCAAACGTAACGATAATCGGTTTCACAGCCTCCCCGGCAGCGGCGCCAAAAATTTGATTGAAGTTCTAAACTATATATATAATATATAATAAAATATATATAATAAGTATAATCTAAAAACAATCAATGAAACCGAGGAGTAGTATAGAATATCCCCGGGTCGTTTATCCCCAACGAGGCTGTGCTGGAGAATCGATACAGTCGGAAGATTGGAGTTTGAATGAGAGTAATGATTTGGGAGTGTAGAAAGCTAAATTAATCAATAACAAGCAAAAACGATTGAGAAAAACCTAAAAATGAAAGCTAAATAACTTAAATCCTAAAACGGGCACGAAAAACGAGGGTCAAAAACCTAAATTTTGCAAATTAAACCCTAAAACAAATTTAAAAGCTAAAATAGATTCTAAATGACAAATAACGAAGTTAAAAAAAAACTAGACTGAAAACGGAGGTCGTTTGACCCAAAAACGAGTCAAGTCAAGAACCGTACCCGAGACCCGTTCTTTAAAAATCAAAAGTTTGCAAAATTAACCCTACGCAAGTTTTTCTATTATTCCTACGTAAAATACGACCAAAAAAATTTCCTAAAAAAGAAAAATATTTTTTTGATAATTTTTGTATTTTTTATGAATTTTTAAAACTTTTAACGAAATTAAATTATAAAAAATACTAAACTATTTTTAAAAATTCTGAAAAAATTACTAAAATTACTTTACCCTAAAACCTACCTAAGAAAAATAAGAAACCCAAAATTCAGCTTATGAATAAGCTGAAA
Source organism: Tanacetum coccineum (assembly GCA_026074375.1). Classification (NCBI taxonomy): domain Eukaryota; kingdom Viridiplantae; phylum Streptophyta; class Magnoliopsida; order Asterales; family Asteraceae; genus Tanacetum; species Tanacetum coccineum. The sequence continues at coordinate 16,124 of BQNB010005897.1, read as the reverse complement.
ATAAGCTCAAACGAGCTTATAGCTAAATGGGCAAAAACACCCTTAAATACCAAGGTGCCCAAGGGTCTAACAGAAAAGACCCAAGGGCACAGCGGTAAGAGTGTTATAAAGAAGAGGTGTATTGAGGGTTGAGACCCGGGTTCGAGTCTTGCTCACCCGGGTTTCCTCTTATCTCCCTTCTTTTTTTTAGAAAAACTTTTTAACCAAACTTGATAAGCACATGGGGCTTATCATTTTTCATAACTACGAATTTTTGTGAATGCTTATAAATAAGCTGGAAAGAGGGCTTTTTGTTGGCAGAAGCTTATAAGCTTAAAGGCTTAAAATGGCTACTTTCTTTTTGAGTTTTAAGCAAGAATAAGCAAAAGGAAAGGACTAATAAGCAAACACAGGTAACTAAGGGGCCTAATAAGCAAATCTACACTAAATTAAGCACAAGGAAAAGAGTAAATTAGTAGGGAAAATAAGCTCAAAAGGAAGGCAGGCTACTACTCTATGTCTACTAAGGCATAAGAAACTAAGCTAAACTAGAGGGCTTAAAGGCAAAATCAGCTAGGGAAAATAGGAACTAAGCAAAGAAATAAGTCTACTCTACCCTAATAAGCAACTAGGCAAAAACTAAGCAAGATAAAACAGACAGAAAGCCATAAGTCCTAAATAAGCTATAAGCCTAAAAGCATACTCAGCAGTAAAAATGGGTCTCTTTGGGGCTTATTTTTAAGCACTAAAGGGACTCTTAAGGCTTGAAACTTATAGAGCTTAAGGATGAGCTTATGGGATTTCTAGAAAAGCAAACAACAATAAGAATTTAATAAAAAATAAGCAAGAAAAAAGGGGGGCAAATAAGTTGGTTTGCACCAGGGGAATTTAACAAAAAAAATGGGGGGCTTAACTTGACAGCTTAAAATAAGCTGTCAAATAAGCTCTAAATGAAAAATAAATGGTAAACAGATTAAAAGGGGCTTGTGAAGAGCTTATATTCAAAATTTCATTTGCTAAAAACAATTTAAACCTGCTGGTTTTTGTTCTTGAAAAAGAGCTTTTTCTTTTAAAAGGTGACACCAAATTGTTGGCAGTTTTGACTTAGGAAATCAAATGACTCAAAACACTTTTAAAAACTTGTTTAGACACTCAAATAAGGATTCAAAACAAAGGTATTAAAGGACTTTACACAGCTTAATCAAATAAGCTGTGTAAAGTGTCTTTTGACTTAACAAATTTTTAGCTAACTTGAACACAACTTAAAACTTCACTTTTTTGCTTACAACAAACAGAAAACAAGCTTAAATGGGTTTAATGTACTTAACCAAAGATGGCCAAGTGACACCAACCCATGACATTAACATTTTGACCCATTTTGGGCTTAACCCAAACACCCCTTTATAATTTAAAAAACGGATTTTAAACTTATAAAGACTAGTTTAGGCACAAATTTTAAAAGACAAGTATTAAACAAGTATGGTTAAGCACTAAAAGGTAAAAAAGCAAAAGCAAATAAGCACAATAAGACATAAATAAGCTGAAAATAAGCTTGCTACAGTAACTTTTAAGCAAAAATTTAAAAAGAAGTATACCTTTGATCCTTGCTCAAAACAGGATTATGTCCAACCTAAATAAGCTCTAATCCTACCCCTTAGCTTATAAATAAGCTATACTAAACACCCAATGAGCCATCCATTTTTGCCCATTCATCCATTTGCTATCAAACAGTAACCTGGTTTTCCTTTTAATTTTTCTTAAATTTTTGTATCTTATATCAAAGTTTGAAAACAGATTGTAGAGTGCTTATATAAAAGCTTAAAGGAAACTTAAGTTAACTTGGAAACTTTAAAACTTAAATTATAAACATAAGCCGAATTTTTCATTAATCTTTAAAAAGAGAATTACAAGAAAGTAAAAACTAAGTTAAAAACTAGGACTGAGTACCACACTCTTACTACTTTGCCTTTTGCCTCAAGGGCTTACAAAAGATTTTATATGCCAAATAAGCTAGGGTTTGGTCTCCTCTTCTTATCTTCACTGGTGTGCTTCTTTGTAGACACAAAACAGCTCTTTGTGCTTGTTGTGAGTGTGTAAACACAAGTCTAATCCTGGCCCTTGGTTATGCTTGCTGCCCACACAAATTGATCTCAACTCTTCATTATCATTGGCCAATGGTATTCCACAGGATTGCCAGCGTGTTCATTGACCCATGTGGGTGTGGGGTGAGGGAGAGTGATGGGTTTGGAGGGACATGGGGAGGTCAACGAGGTGGAAAGGGACAGGTTTGGGGTTTTATAAGTTTGGCGGGAAATGAGTTGGGGGAGATGTACAGTATTTCAAAACAGGTTTAAACTTTGGGGACATGGCAATTTTAGTCCCCAAAAGTATATATCTATCTTTCAAATTTCGTCCTTGTGTTTAATGATAGTTTTGGAAATTGGCAGAAACACCCCCCAAGTGTTATATAGTGTGTTGCAAGTTAAGTCCTTTTGGTTTACAAGTTTAGAAGCCTGGCATGAACACGCCCTTGTGTTTTAATATTTAGTGGAAATAGGCAATGAGTCCCTTACAAGCATTTACTTCATTTCCTTCATTAAATAAGTTAGGGACTTGGCAATTTTGGCCCCTAACTTATTTTTCTACACTTATGGCTTCGGGTTTGTCTTTGGATTTGTCGGGGTTGACTTTGGTTGACTTTTTCACACTTGGGCTTTGTCTTTACTTTGTCTTTACCACACTTTTCCATTCCGTGCCCGGTTTTGTCGTTTTGGCTTCGTTTTTCGTCCTTTTCTTAGATATTCGTTCCTGCACAACACAATTAGCAAAACAAGCATATTTTTGGCATTTTAAGTCCGTTATAAGCAACTTTATGACTCGATTAAACCAAAACGTGTTCAATCAAAAGAACAATGTGATGCGTTAATCAAACAAGTCAATATAAAGTCTGGGGAAATTTCTGATTTAAATGCAAAACTTCAGGAACAAGGTTTGGTCCTAGCAGCCCTAAAAAATGAGTTAAGGAAACTTAAAGGAAAAGCTTTAGATAAGGAGGCTATTGAGACCCACTCTGTTGATCCAAAAGTGTCTAAGGATAATATGGAACCAATCACGCCCAAATTGTTGAATAAAAGGACTGCTCACTCCTCTTATATTAAGCACACTCAGGAAGAAGCTTTGGTCCTTAGGGATATAGTCGAACATGTAAAAGCGAATTATCCTCAAGATTCACTTTTAGAGTCTGCCTTTAGGTATACCAAAGTCATTCAGGATTTGCTTTCACACATAAGTAGGACTTGCCCTAGCATCAACAATTTTGATCCTCAATTAGTTACGGTCACACCGAGGAAAAAGGACAAGAAAGTTAGGTTTGCCGAATCACTCACATCCACAGAAAACACAAAAACAGACTCGACCTCAAACATAGTTTCTAACAAGCGTGTGTTGCATTCTACAGGAGTAAGACTTTCTACTAGTGCTAGCGGATCACAGCCTTCAGGCAATACCAGGAATGATAAGATTCAGCAAACACCAAGTAGTAATTCGAAGAATAAAGTAGAAGCTCACCCTAGGAACGTTAAATCTAGTTTGAATAAAAGGAATGGTACTGTTAAAGTTAATGGATCTGCGTCTGTGCAGAATTCCAAGAAACATGATAATTCTGATTATGTCTGTATTAACGGTGATGATTGCATGTCTTCTGATAATTTGTGTGTTTCTAATTCTATGAATGATGTGAAATTCCGTGCTAAATCTAAGAAAGAGATTTGGAAACCAACAGGAAAAGTGTTCACTAAGATGGAATATATTTGGAGACCTACCGGTCGGACCTTTACTATTGTAGGAAATACGTGCCCTTTAACTAGGATTACCACTACTAATGAAGTGCCTTCTAGGAAACCAATAGTTCTAGAATCTGAATCATCCAAACCTGTGGTTAATTTGGTATATTCAAGGAAACCTAGGAAGAATAAGAATATTGAGTCCCTTAGCAAAACTAAGGTTATAAAAACAATATCTACTAACAAACAAGAACCCAGTAAATCCTGGGGATCAACAAAAACCAAGGTTCCATCTTCTTCTCTTAATGGATGCAGGTTGTCCAAATCGTCCTTTAGTATTTGGACTCCGGTTGCTCAAAGCACATGACCGGAGATCGCTCTCAGCTCACCAATTTCATTAGTAAATTCTTGGGTACAGTTAAATTCGAAAATGATCAAGTTGTAAAGATAATGGGTTATGGAGACTATCAGATTGGGAATGTTACTATTTCAAGGGTTTATTACATTGAAGGACTTGGGCATAATCTATTTTCTGTGGGACAATTCTGTGATTCCAATCTCGAAGTGGCTTTTCGTCAACACACATGCTTCATTCGCAATCTAGAAGGTGTTGATTTATTGACGGGATCTCGAGGGGATAATCTTTATACACTCTCACTTGGGAATATGATGGCGTCCTCTCCCATTTGTCTCTTGTCAAAGGCCTCTAAAACCAAGCCTTGGTTATGGCATCGTCGTCTATCTCACTTGAACTTTGGTGCTATTAATCATCTTGCAAGACATGGACTTGTCCGAGGTCTCCCTAAGCTCAAGTTTGAAAAGGATCACTTATGTTCTGCATGTGCATTAGGCAAAAGTTCAAAGAAACCCCACAAACCCAAATCTGAGGACACCAATCAAGAAAAACTCTATCTGTTGCATATGGATCTGTGTGGGCCAATGCGTGTCGCGAGTGTCAATGGAAAGAAGTACATCCTCGTTATTGTCGACGACTACTCTCGATTTACATGGGTAAAATGTTTGCGATCAAAAGATGAAGCTCCAGCTCTTATTATCAATTTTTTGAAGATGATCCAAGTACGGCTTAAGGAAACCGTTCGTCGCATCAGAACAGATAATGGAACTGAGTTTGTTAATCAGACATTGCGTGAATATTATGAGAAGGTTGGCATCTCTCATGAAACATCAGTTGCACGCTCTCCACAGCAAAACGGTGTTGTTGAAAGACGAAATCGTACGCTAATTGAAGCAGCCCGCACTATGTTAATTTATGCAAAAGCTCCTTTATTTCTATGGGCCGAAGCGGTTGCCACAGCCTGTTATACCCAAAATCGTTCCATGATACGTCGTCGTCACGGTAAAACACCATACGAGCTTTTACACGACAAACCTCCCGATCTATCGTATCTTCATGTGTTTGGTGCACTCTGCTACCCAACGAATGATTGCGAGAATTTGGGCAAGTTACAACCGAAGGCTGACATTGGTATTTTCATTGGCTATGCACCCACGAAGAAAGCATTCCGGATTTACAACAGACGTACCAGACGAATAATTGAAACCATTCATGTTGACTTTGATGAGCTGACCGCGATGGCTTCTGAACACAGCAGTTCAGGACCCGCACTTCATAATATGACTCCTGTAACAATCAGTTCAGGACTCGTGCCAAACCCTCCTCCTTCAACACCATTTGTACCACCTTCGAGATCTGACTGGGATTTGTTGTTTCAACCAATGTTTGATGAGTCACTTAATCCCCCACCTTATGTTGATTTACAAGCACCAGAAGTCATTGCTCCTATTCCTGAAGTAGTTGCACCTGAACATGCTGTATCAACTGGCTCACCTTCCTCAACTACAGTTGATCAAGATGCACCATCACCAAGTAACTCTCATACAACACAAGAAAATCAAACTCCTATTATTTCTCATGATGTTGAAGAAGATAATCATGACATTAAAGTTGCACATATGGGTAATGATCCGTACTTTGGTATTCCAATTCCAGAAGTTTCTTCTGATCAATCCTCATCATCGGATGTTATTCATACAATTGTGCCTCCCGATCACCAAGTTTCTGAACACAATAGCAAATGGACTAAGGATCACCCACTGGAGAATATAATCGGTGATCTCGACAGACCAGTTTCCACACGACTACAAATCCATGAACAAGCCTTATTCTGCTACTATGATGCCTTTCTCACATCAGTCGAACCTAAGAACTACAAAGATGCATTAACTCAAGCATGTTGGATTGAAGCTATGCAAGAGGAACTTCATGAATTTGAACGTCTTGAAGTTTGGGAACTTGTTCCTCCTCCTGATAAAGCATTTGTCATCACTCTTAAGTGGATCTATAAGGTTAAGCTTGATGAGTTAGGAGGTATTCTGAAAAACAAGGCTCGGTTGGTCGCTCGTGGTTATCGTCAAGAAGAGGGAATCGATTTTGAAGAGTCCTTCGCTCCGGTTGCAAGATTAGAGGCTATACGAATTTTTCTAGCGTTTGCTGCTCATATGAACATGGTCGTCTATCAAATGGATGTGAAGACTGCGTTTCTAAATGGTAATCTGCGGGAAGAGGTTTATGTTAGCCAACCGGACAGATTTGTGGATCCAGACAAACCTAACTACGTGTACAAGCTTAAGAAAGCTCTTTATGGGTTGAAACAAGCTCCACGCGCGTGGTATGATATGTTGTCTTCATTCCTGATATCCAATGACTTCTCAAAAGGCTCAGTGGATCCTACTCTGTTCATCCGTAGAGAAGGAAAGGAACTACTACTGGTACAAATATATGTCGATGACATTATCTTTGCTGCATCTACTCTTGAACTTTGTGATCTATTTGCTAAAATCATGTGTTTAAAATTCAAGATGTCGATGATGGGTAAAATCTCATTTTTCTTAGGACTACAGATTTCTCAAAGTCCTAGAGGCATCTTCATAAACCAATCTAAATATGCTCTTGAATCACTAAAGAAATATGGCTTTGAATCTTGTGACCCAGTGGATACTCCCATGGTGGAGAAATCCAAACTGGATGAGGATAAAGAAGGGAAAGCTATAGATCCATCACACTATCGTGGTATGATTGGCACCCTCCTTTATCTTACAGCCAGTAGACCTGACCTACAATTTGCTATTTTGCATGTTGCCCCGGTATCAGGGGGGTGGGGGCTCGGCCTACCGAAAAGCACTTAAATGCGGTAAAAAGGATCTTTCGGTATCTAAAAGGAACCGTACATCGGGGTCTTTGGTATCCGAAGGATTCTTCCTTTGCACTAACAGCATTTGCAGATGTGGATCATGCTGGTTGTCAAGATACACGCCGTAGCACATCTGGTAGTATACAACTTTTGGGTGATAGACTTGTGAGCTGGTCGTCTAAAAGGCAGAAAAGCGCTGCGATATCCAGTACGGAAGCTGAATATATTGCTTTGTCCGGTTGTTGTGCTCAAGTCCTTTGGATGAGATCACAACTTACCGACTATGGCTTTGGATTCAATAAAATTCCAATGTACTGTGAATAAACAAAACTCTATTGCCTTATGCAGCAACAACGTTCAACATCCAGATCCAAAGCATATAAGACATCATATATCACTTCATCAAGGAGCCTATTGAAAATGGAGTGATCGAACTTTACTTTGTCAATACGGAGTATCAATTGGCGGACATCTTCACTAAAGCTCTTGGCCGAGAAAGAATTGAATTTCTAATCAACAAGCTGGGTATGCGAAGTTTAACGCCGGAGACTCTAAAAAATTGGCAGATGACGTGACGAATAGTGGTAGTACCTATTCGTATATCCTTTGTAATCATATGTATAATAATATAACTTCAGAAAAACCAAAAATTATTTTGCTTTTTATATAAAATTTTTTCAAAAACAAAATACAAAATTAAAAAATGAGAAAATAGCAAAAGAAGATTTTTCAAATGAAACATGTCTTCTGAAATCGATAACATTTACGGTCTTATAAATGTCATTCAACAATTATACGAGCCTGTAAAGAAGATCGAGCAGAAGTTATCTAATGTTTTCAAAACATGCCATATGACTTGCTATTATTTCAGATAGCAACCCGGTCATTATCTTAAAGGCAAGTATTTCAAAAAGAAAACTTGACCTTTCAACGGGAATTTATTCTCAGGCATGGTCTACTTTATGACCATGCAAAGGCTTGTGATTTCTATGCATCACAACCCGTGCTTCCTATATCAAATAAGTGTACGTTTCAGTGCATTTATTTGTCAAAATAAGAGAAATCTTATTTTTATTGGTATACAGTTGTCTTCATAATGAATCAGTGTTTTTAGTAATCACAAAAAAGATTTTTCAAAGACAATTCGACCACTCAAACAATGACAACAGCTCTTTAAATAGAAAACGGGTCATTATTTAAGGGAGAGAAATCGTCATCAAATAATCTTTTAAAACGGTCTTTCAAAATAAGTCACGGAATTAACGGATAAAGTTTTTAATAATGACAGATCATAATTTAAGGGGAGTTAATGGATTATTAACTACACAAGCTTTAGATGTCATGTGTATAAAACTTTATGCACTTATTTTCAATTTGAGACTTAGTGAATTCAGGCTTTAAACTACAGATGATCAATATTGCCAACACCTCATAGTTTGTAAAAGACTTAGGAATGCTTGGAATACTTTCATAGTTTTAAACGCCTTGAAGTTGATTCTCCTGGAATAGATTTAAGCTTATTAATTCTTCAAACACGATCTCGAATATGTATGCGTATAAGGTTTTGCTGATTCCGACGTGTCGAAACTAGCAAGGGGGAAGGAGTAGATGTATTCTTGATAGTGTCCGTGGCCTTCTTTTGAGGTTAGCTTCTTTTGTCTTTTGAGGATAGCTTCTTTTGATTTTAGGTTGTGTTGAATCTTTCGGGTACACTATTTCTATCACATGATGGAAGAGACATCTCGTCATTAGCCAGTATGCATTATTTGAGTCCATAAGGAGAAGTGTTTGGAGTATAATTATTTAAAACATAAGAAGAATTCTTTCTGATTCAATTAGTGTCTTGCCCAACCGGTCAATCACTAAGCTTATTCTTAAAATGAGTAGAAATATTTGATAAAAGAGGTACACATAGGTATGATGATTCCTTTAAATAGTCAGTAATCCTAGCAGGAAGAAATGTCTACACTTAGGACTTAGTTTACTTAGTGTTATCATTTCAACACATAGAGGGAATTCTTGTGACATCCGGGACTTATTTTACTTGGTGTTTACAATTTATAGCATCACCATCATGTAAGAGAAATACGAACATCCGGACTAATTGACTTGGTGTTGCGGTTTCGAGTAATTGTGTCTTTGGATCTATTTGGTTTTATACATCAAGACTAGCTTAAAGCGCTTGCAAGAAAGTTCTAATCTACTCAATAAAGGATTGCTGGTTTAGGGGAAAGCTAAGACAACATCAACACCAACACCAAGCTCCAAATTACATAATTGTAAGCTGAATCTGTTCTATTATCCTCGAAGTTTGATGCAATACTTTCATAAATTGGAAATAAAGTTGAAGCCAACACTGAGAGTGCTTGGACAGAGAACGATCAGATTGACAACCTCTTGAAAGAAAGAGGTTTAATGAGGAGCTTGAGAGAATTTGTTGGTGGTAAGACCATACGGGGTGACATACGGCCGCTTCTAAGGACCATATGATTTATCATAAGATGTTTCGCATCAATCAGGTCAAACCTCGTACATAATTAATCTGTGAATATGTTAAATAACTATATAGATTTTTGGTGAAAAATAAGGATGTTCTCTAAATAAAAAGGGGGGGGGGGGGGGGGGGGGGGGGGGGGGGGGGGGGGGGGGGGGGGGGGGGGGGGGGGGGAAAAGAAAAAAAAAAGAAAAAGAAATAAAAAAAAAAGAAAAGAAAAAAAAAAAAAAAAAAAGCGAGTACCAAATTTTCAAGAATTTCTTAGTAAATTCAAATCTTTCAAATAATTGTACTCGGCACCATCTTATAAACCCTCAAAATTGAGGTGGGAAGCAATAATATGTTCCAGTTTTCTAGAATACATCATTTTGTGCTCCAACGGTTAATCAATTAATATCCCAAAATAACAAGGGATTAACATTTTGGATAACTGGATAAAATGTGAATAATAACCTGGACTTAATGTAAATTGACAGAAAGTAATCAATTAAAATAACTCGATGCACATCCACACTTAGCCTGTACTACGATTACGAAGCACATGTTAAGGGGAGCTTTTAGTGATGATTTAAAAATATTTCAAAGTGTAAACCTTTTAATATTATATCAAACACTTGAATGGATTTTCAATGATTTTGGTTTTAATGGTAGAATGGAATACCCTAAAAGACCGACCATGTACTTAATTTTATGGAGTTATAAGGTGGTTAGGTATAGGTATTCAAATCCCATGATCCAGCCAGAACCGGAGGGATCTACCCAGGGATATCCACTAGTTAGTGTAGAAGTCCTTAGGTATGATTAAAAAGGAGAAAAAGTGAGAATCAGGAATAATGCCGACTGAGATGGAGCTATCACTGGAACAAACCCAACAAGGTGTTAGTTATGGAAGTATCTGTAAAGCATTGAGGGGTTTGAAGAATGAGAAAGAATGTAAGGATAAAGGGTGAAAAGAAGAAAGCCTCTATACACTTGGGGGGCTGGGGGGGGGGAGGCAGAGAAACCGAGTCCAATTACATATGCTGTCATAAACACTTAGGTGTTGTTTGACCAAGAAGACAGTCATGGACCCAGTGACGCTATGCACAAACCCCTCCCACCACTCAAAGTCGGAAAGACTTTGTTTCAAAACTCACGGAGATACACTCATTTCTAATTGACTTTCTCATCCGAATTTATTATATTGAACAGGTGGCCACTCATGCTCCAGCCTTCCGATCACTAAAAATTAAAAGTGCACTATTGAGGTCTAGAGCCAAAAAGAGTATCATCCATTAATCTCCATTAGACACTGTCCAAATTTAGCTTGCTATCATCACACAATGTGAATATCAAGTAATATCATTAGAGTCCTACGCAAGATCCTTGTGATTTTTCCAGAACAATCCGAGTGATAGACTTAGTATTCATAAATGAAAGATGGAAATTCCCCCTGCTAGAGCCATCCATCAAACAAGCTCATGGTAGGTGACTTATGCGATTCTTATGAATCAAGCTTGTGACAACTGGAAAGCAACAATGGTGCGATTCTTTATGAATCAAACTTGTTCCAGGTTATGGATCAACGGTTAAAGAATTTTGAATTGCTTAAAACTCTCGATGTGTCACAAAACCACTTTAGCAAGTGACACATCGATTGATTTTCAAATTGATTTTCTATATCAATCGGTGAGATAGTAACTTCGCTAGGGTTATTTTTTTTCCCCCCCCCACTCTTAACGTGCTGTCCCCCGCCCCCCCCCCCCCCCCTGCTTGAGATGTTTCGGATAATGAGAACATGCTGAGTACGATGAATCTAATACTTATGTGTTAGAAAGATTCAATACTACAGCTGGAAATCCTGTCAAGAAGATTCTTCTTAAATTGAATCTATCTGATCACAAGTCGATCCTCACGGATTTGAAGGTTACTCTAACCAAACCTGGGCGAATGACAAAGCCATATTCGTCCGCATACACACCCTGTGTTTACATTGGGGGGGGGTTACCCCCCACCACACAACCCCACACAAACAAACACCACTTATGCTAACATTTTATTGCAGGAAACTTAAAGATGGTGGTGAAGGTACCTGTTTCCCGCTGACTCACAAGATCCATAACCACATGCTCATACCCGACCGGCAAACATAAAGACATCATGAAAGCTCAAGTACATGTTTCAAGACTTCCGCTACTCTGATACCGTACGTCTTTCTTGAAGTGACGAAGTATTAAAGTTAAAGAATTTCAAGAAAGATGCAACATTAAAGCTTTCCAAGTCAACAAATCAAGAATGGTATGAGCATGTCGGTCCAGAAGTCACAAGTTACACAAGATGGCAAGATTCATTAAGATAGCGACGAGATTATGCTTGGTTGATGATCTCAAGATGCTCAAGATCACAATGTCAAATACAAGTTCAAGGAACAAGCTCAATCCAGAAATCAATGATCACTACAATATACTCATAGGAGAATGTCAAAAGGACGAGCTAAAGACTAAAGACAAAGTATAGTATGCTAGGCTTAAAGTTTAATAAAATGGAGTGACCTCCCTTAGGGGGAGATTGTTGGAAACACAAAAAGTGTCGGTCACTTCCAAGTTGTAACAGGTCTTAGCTCGTAGTTAGTGTAATGATTAGATTAGTAATCTAGTCCGGCCCAAGGCCCATAGGAAGCCCATCATAGCCCATGGGCCGGCCAATCCATGTACTATATAAGCCCTCTCCTAGCCATGGAGAGGGGTTGGTTGTTTCATTTTCCATTTTCACACACATAATACAATTCATCCATTCCATCCATTACAACCCACATCTCTTTATCTTGTTCTTGGTTTGGATCATTAGATTACATGTTTCTTCACACTTGGCAGATGAAGTTGATGAATAGTGGTGGTACCTATTCACATATCCTGTATCATATGTATATATATATATATATATATATATATATATATATATATATTAAAACTATAAAAACAAAATACAAAAATATAAAATTCATAAAATCAAAGAAAAAATTAAAAAATGAGAAAAATATAAAAAGAGGTAATAATGGCATGTCTTTTGAAAATCGATAACATTTACGGCCTTAGAAACGTCATTCAATAATGATACGAGGCTGTAAATGAAGTTCGAGCAGAAGTTCCAAATATTTTCAAAACATGCCAAAAATGGCTTGCTATTATTTCAGATAGCAACCCGGTCATCATCTTAAAGGCAAATATTCTGTCAAAAAGGAAACTTGACCTCTCAACGGGAATTTATTCTCGGGCTTGGTCTACTTTATGACCATGCAAAGGCTTGTGATTACTTTGCATCACAACCCGTGCTTCCTATATTACCATACGTATACGTGTCAGTGCGCATATGTGTTAAAATAAGAGAAATCTTATTTTTCAATGATATAACATTGCTTCATCAGAAAATGTTTTCTCAAAGACATTCGACTTCTCAAACACTGACTACAACTTTTTAAATAGAAAACGGGTCACTGTTTGAGGGGGAGAAAATGTCAAATATCTTCTTCATAATAATAATGAGTTTCAGTGGAAAAAGGTTTTAACAATAATGGAATATCATTTTAGGAAAGATAATTGAGCCTACCTTTTGTGTGCCTTATATGTTATGTGTGTGTTGATCCCAATGAACAGATCTTAAACTCCTTGGCTTGATGTAAGGTTTAGTATCCTTGGATAAATCCAAAGGTACTAAGATTGAAACTTTGAGTGTATGATATAAACTATGCGGAATCTAGTTTATACCACTAAGAAGAATAAATAAAAAGTATGTTTGAGACACAGAAATACAACCAAAAACCAAATCAGGCTCAATATATTAATACGAACACTCTTTGACATGTGTAGGGTTTATATAACCTTTGAAGCTATGACAATGACTCATTTTTGTAAAATACTAATTCCTATGCCTTAGGCCCCTTTTATACACCAAGGAGTCCTACAAGGCTTACAATACTTTCTTAAGATATCATGATCTTTTCTAAAAGCAGACGTAATCTCTTAAACAAATACATTATATATATCTTCTTCACAAATAACTAATACTTATCTTCGTAAGTATTATTGTTATCCAAACAATCCTTATCTCTTTACTTGTCTTTATCCTTCTGACATTAGTAACTCTTCTAGAAGTTGTAATCCAGCAGCATTAACTTTTGTACCAGCAGTACTAATAAACATAAGCAATAGTAACTTTAGTACTAGGAGTACTAATATATAATAACAGTAGTAACTGTGTACTAGCAGTCTTAACTTTACTACTAGCAGCACTAACTACTTAGCATAAGTATTTCATAAGATCACTAACAGTACTAACATTGTACTGACAGTATTAACTTTCTACTAACAGTCTTAACTACTTAGAGTATTTTCTTAACAGCAGTAACATTTACTTGAGCAGTAGTAACTTCAAGAAGCCTTTTAATCCCAACAATCCTCCCCTAAACTTGATGTTCATCTTTTGAATCTTTAAATTTAATTCAAAGTCTTTACCATCACCAGGAGGATGCTTCCAAACACTTCATTGACCATTTTGCTGCTTTACCATGCTGATCTGCTTGAAGCTTCTTGTTCAGCATGTTTGTGATTGTTATTGGTGTAAGTTGATAATCTCTTTCAACGAACAAAAAGACAATAACAATGTTAAACCTTTAACAAAGTGCACCCTCAAGAAACATAATAACTTCCAAACTGTCACCTTGTATCCTTGTAGAGATCTCCATACTTCACTTTCTACATCAGGTTCAAACATTACTCTCAAATCACCCCATAACACCCTTTCAAAATCTTCCTCTGGCCTGTTATCCCCATGCTTAGCTTTAACTAACTTCCATAAATTTACTAAGTCTTCTCTGTCAAATTTACTAAGCATTGCTGAACCAAGGGTATAGCTTTGAACTTCCATCAGCTCTAAATATTTCATAATACCCTGGCTTACCTCTTGTGTGAATCTGAAAACCTACAACTGGTACTTTGGTAGCTAGAGGTATAGCATTGATTGCTATTTCTTCTTCTTTAGCAAGCTCAAAGCATTTCTTAAGCTCTTCTTCCTCTTTATCATCCTCCACTCTTTGCCTTTTGGAAGATTCTTGTTCTTGCTTATCCTTTGCTCTTTTCCTACCAATTGATTTCTTTCTGCTGCTGCCTTCAGCTTTCTTTTCACTACTTTCTTCCTTTTGTACCTTTTCTGAAGGAAGATCTTCTTCCATGGGAACAAAGCTATTTATCCACTTCATATGCTTTTCAAAAAGCTTCTGAACTTCATCAAAGCTTTTATCCTTTAACTGTGCATGTGAGTAGCCTGCCATGTTCTTCAGATACTGTATCATCTGATTTCTTCTTTGAGTTTTAGTGGGAGGTTTATTCCTTATAGCTTCTGCTCTTTGTGCTGCAAAGAACTTCTTTCTTTCTCTAATAAGTTCTGCCAGCCTTCTTGATTTTTCTTCAATGGACATGGCTTCTCTTTCATTTTCCTATAAATTTGCAGCTAACTCATAATCTGCCTCCATCATGGCTTGCTCATTGTCTCATTCTTCATAAATAGCTGCTCTGCTAGCTTCTTCTTGTGCAGCTCTCTCTTTTTGAATTCTTTCCAACTCTGCTTGCTCTTCAGCTTCAATCTCTCTTGCAAGCTCTTCATCAAGTGCCATTTGATCTTTCTTCATTAATGGCTTTTCAGGCTCAATTATTTTTGCCTTGCCTTTGTCTTTGGACTTCTGAGAAGGAACTGTTGTTGTTATAGTGGATTCAACATGTTCTCTGAAAGCAATTCCCTTAGCTCTTTGTTGTGGTGGTGTAGTTATTGCAGGTGTAGCAACAACTGTTGTAGTAGCAGTACTAACTATTGTAGTGGCAGTACTAACATTTTTACTTGATTCTTGAACCACATCTTTTTCCTGAGGTTTTGCACCCTTCATTGCAGCAAGTGCTTGAGCTAGTGTAATTTCTTGAGCTAAATCAATTTCATCAGTACTAACTGGAATTGACTTTGTAGTTATAGCAGCATTAATCACAGGCTCTTCAGTCTCTACAACTATATCATCACCATCAAAAACACCAGTATCAAACATCAGATTATCATTAGTCTCATTATTCCTCCTCTGAGTCTCAACTAAAGTAACTTCAGCATCTCTGTCAATGGCTTCAATTTTACTCCTCCCCTGTTTGGATGCATCCTCCTAAGCACCTAAACCTTCATCATTTGAGGATGCTACTCTTCTTGTGACACCAACCTTGTACAATCTCTTAAATTTGTAAGTTCTTAACCCTGCTTTCTTCTCTAACTTCTTAACTCTCAACTTCAAATTTGTGATCTCCTGAGCTTGAGCAGTCTTAGTATGTTCTAGGTCAACGACTCTCTCAAACAATTTGGTACACATATCCATCAAGTCAGTGAGTTTCATTTTATCCTCACCACTGAGCAGTGGATCATTAGAATGTGTAGGTACATGTTCCTCATTTGGTACATCAGCAATAGAATCACTAAGGTGAGGAACTTCAGTATTCTTTTTCTGATTTCTCCTAGACTGTTTCTTCCGGGGTTTAGATGTAGATGGTTGAGCAGTAATGGGTATCTATTAAGAATCAATAGGAATGTCTGTATCTTCACCCTCTTCCTGATTAGCTTGAACCATCATTGTTGTAAACAGGGGTGTTACTC